>AYEL01066978.1:0-23897 GCA_000484575.1 Olivierus martensii | reverse complement strand
TCTCACAAAGCAAGAACCAATTACCATATTTTCCATAGAGTTAATACTTCGATTAGCGCGAGAAATTCGTGGAACCAATTATTCGCGCTAATCGAGGCCTACCTGTAATTCAAATAAAATGTACTGTACTGTATATAAATTAGTTTTTTATCAATATTTTGTATGTATTGTACTAACTTGTAAGTATTAAGTGTGTCGGTTTTTGCTTATATGCTTAATATTACTCACTGAAATAATTTTCTAGTATGTAGTCCTGCTGTTTAACTGTGCTAGCTATAATGGTTTATTACTCTGCAGTATACTGTACAATAATCCTCCACTAACCAAGTGAAAGGAAAGTTACTGTATTATATTGATAATTCAACAATAGAGGGAGTATTTGTGCAAATAAAATTAAAAAAACAATTTGATCTTAAAATTGAATATTAATTAAAATTCTTTGTTATAATACACTTTAAATAAATATAGCATAGTTTTTAGCAACGTTAAGATTGCCTGAAATCACTGTTTGCATATCTAATGTTCACTATATTGTTTTATTTTACTTAAAATTGCACATTATATTAATAAGCAATGACTTAATTGTGTTAATTATAGCAATGTCTTATAGCGATGAAAGTCGTTATTATAATTAAGGTAATAAAGTCATTACCAATGACTTAATTGTGTTAATTATAGCAATGTCTTATAGCGATGAAAGTCGTTATTATAAGTAAGGTAATAAAGTCATTACTTATACCAATGATTTTTATGCGGCCATCCAGCCAACAGTTTCTTTAATGAACTATATTTTCCTTAAAAGAGTTTGTCGGGCGGATGGCCATATTATAAAGCGATCGTTTATCATTTAGAAAATTTGGGTTCAAATTCGGTTCCCACACTTCCAGTTCTCGGTTCCTGTTGAAGGCCATCTTTAATCTTCCGACTGACTATCATGAGTGTTGGCTAGTCTGCGATAGGCTCTAAAAGTAGTCGCGACAAAATATATCCTTTATGTGATTCAGCGGCGTAATTCAAACTAATCTAGCTTAACTAAAGAAATTGAATTTCATTTCCATGAATTAAATCAATTTGACATTCCAAATCAGCATTCAAATGCCAAAATAAATAAAATGGTAAAGCAGAGATTGTGAAGTATAGAATTCTATATTTGGTAGAAATATTACTAAATTATAAATGTTATGTTTGATGCAAATCAGCTGTTGAGAAGATTCCTTAATGATTTGATTTCGTTACTATAATATATATATTTCATATAAGTGTTGTAGAGTATTTTCTTTTGTCAATGTTAGTTTTTCTAGAATGTATATAAAATGAGAGTTCTCATATATTCTTCAGTGGAATTGCAGTGTCTGAATATTTAAATGAAACAAAATAATGAATGATATTAAATAGTTTATCGATTAATTAAATATATACATATTCTGTACCTTGTTTAGTAGTGATTTGTCACAATGTAAAATCACAGAATAGGCTTATCTCCATTAAATTTTCCTCTGTTTAGAGCATTTGTGAAAATAAAGTGCATGAATGCGATATTAGGAATAATATGGTTAGAGAATATTGTTATAAAAATAAACTATCTAGGTTATGTGTTCTCGAAATACAAATCTATGATTACTTCTAATTTCCAAAAATAAAAATTGACACCTCACTAATTGAATTTTTCGAATTAATTTGCTTATCAGTATTCATGAACTAAAAATTACATAAAGAAAAAATAAACTTTCAGATGGAAAAATTTATTCGGATTTTGATGTCAAATTAAAAATGAATAATAATTCTTTGAATTGTTAGATTTAATTAATGTAAATAAGTGCAATATAGTTAGGTTTTTTAGGAGCGCCTGCAGTTCGACAGTTGATTTCATCTTTTATTCTGCTTGCTATAAAAAAATAGAATAGATGAGTGAAATGATGGATTTTATTTATATATGTATATTCGAGATGATATAAAATTAATCAACTAAAATATCGATAAATACAGTCAAACCCCGATAAGCGATCACCCCCTGGTTGATTGCCAAAAAATTTGGCTGAACGGATCTTCCCTATATTAATGGAATAGGCAAACCTCAATAAGACGCCATCCGCCATCCGCCAGTAGAAACGTCTAAGCAAATATTCTTTTTTGGTATTGTATTTGTCCTGGTTAATCCTCCAGGGGCTGTAAGGTGACTTATCTTCCTAAATTAATCAGTACTATATATACAGTATTAAAAACCTCTCTGGATTCATTTGTAACTAGCGGGTGGAAGAGATGGTTAACTGTTAATCATGTGTCTCTTTAAACCTAGTTCTCATCTAAGTTGTAGAAAATTTAAGATCGTAAGAACCAGATCGTTTCAATTGTTTATTGCATAACGAGTAAATAAGGATACTTTCAGCAAGCTGTATACATCGTATTTTACAGAGAACTGAAAGTAGAGGATCTTTTCTTTGCATTTTTATGCCCCCTTTCCAATCAGGGAAATTACTAAGGGGAGGGGCCAGTTCCAACCACGGGCTGCATCCACAGGTGGAGGGGGCCGGATAGTGAAAGACAGGGATCGCCAGGCCGGGCCCAGCACCGCACAAAACTTTTCAGGAGTTGCCGCAGCCAGGATGCGAACCCAGGTTCTTCTGCGTGGCACGTCAACGTGTTACCATTCGGCCATCTAGTCGCCCAAAGTAGAGGATTACAACAGCAGTTGAACATATGTTCTATATAGTACTGTATATATACGGTACGCAAAGTATACAGTTTTTAAAAAATGTTAAGTTTGGATGCTAAATAAAAATGTACTTTATTTTATTAAATTTAATAAATTCGGAGTTCATATTCATTTCTATATTACACGTGTTTTCGATAAACTGCCAACCCGGATTAGCCGCCAAAATCGTCCCCAAACGGATGGTGGCGTATTATCGGGGTTTGACTGTAATAGTTTCCGCACAGCTACGAATCAACTCCGACCGATAAAGTCCACGATCTGCACATGCGCGAGGTTGTGAGTAGTATCGTTGCTTTTCGCATCTGTTTTGATCGTATCATTGAAACGATAAAAATAGTCTTTTTCGTGATCTTTTCGGGACGAGCCATTGAACTCAGAATATTAAAATTGGCCGCTAGCAGTTTAATATAACAGATTATTAGAGAATAGAATAAAAATAATTCATGAGAATAGACAATTTACGGGAATTGAGAGAATTTATAATAATACAGCATCTGGTGTCGGCGGTTCGAACTAACTTTGAGTTGCTGCAACGACTACCGATAACTTTCAGAAACGATAGGATTTTCTCGTTTAGTTATCGATCGGAGCTGAGTCGTAGCTTGTGTCTGGTGTCGGCGGTTCGAACTAACTTTGAGTTGCTGCAACGACTACCGATAACTTTCAGGAACAATAGGATTTTCTCGTTTAGTTATCGATCGGAGCTGAGTCGTAGCTTGCGGAAACTCTCTAATATGTCTGTATAATTTTGGAAGTCGGACAAAAAATTGAGCAACGTAGAAACTAGTTAATATTTTATTTGCATTCAGTAATATTTATTTTACAGCTTCTTTTATTTTTTATCATAAAACTATTGTAATAGTTCTTATTTTTAGAGCAAAAACAATAAATTTTACATAGTATAATATAAAAGAAGAAATCTAAATAAAATCTTTGGAGAAATTATATCTATTTATTTAGAATTCCCAAAAATTTTGTCTGAATCTATAAGTGGGTGATCGGTTAACGAACACTTTCGCGAAAGATTTTTTTATGTACGGATAACGAGCACAAATTTGCATAACGAACATTTCACAGAACAAACTTTGGGACCCATGCACTGACGGAATTGCAGGTCGGCCGGATGACCGTGTAGTAAAGTTGTGGCTTACCATTCTGGAGGATCCAGGTCCCACTCCTCCAATTTTCAGGAGGGGTCCGGGCCGTTGAACCTCATGTTTCAACCATCTGTTTGACGTCATCATGGGTGTTGGCCAGCTTGTGATGAGCTCTATAAGTAGCCGCCGCCAGATAAAAATATCTCACATGGATATGGCGACTTAACTAACCTAACGGAATGACAGGCTTAGTCCTTGCGCGTTCGTATGATATGGTAAGGATGGGAGAACAGTAGTTTTTCCCGATTAAAATGAATTTGGAGACAACTTAAAACAAATCAAAGATTTATTAAAGAAGGTAAGAGATAAATTTTACAACAATTTGGTCTTAGAATGCACCCATACCAGGATGAGGTCAATAAGCTTGGGATCTCTACAATGACAATGCTGTTAATCACTTCCGAAAAATTCTGAAGAAATAATCGACATTGGACAGATTCTTTAACGGAAAATTAACATAATAGATTAAAATGCAAAACTATGTATGTATATATTAGTAAGAAATTATATAATTTTTTATTTGTTTTTGGGTCTCCAGAACGAGTTAATTAAATTCCTATAGTATATAAAAACCTATAGTAATAATCTATAAAAACCTATAGTAATTCGATGATCGATTAACGAACAATTCGATAACGAACATTATCTTAGAACGGATTATGTTCGTTAATCGATCATCCACTGTATATGCATCACTATTATTTTGTCTGTTTGTAATTTAATACATTCTAATAAAGGCCAATACGTATCTAAAAGCGGCCGGATGGCAGAGTGGTAACGCGTTAGCGTGCCACTCAGGAGGACCCGGGTTCGCGTCCCGTGTCTGGTCCCGGAGTTTTTCGGGGTGCTGGGCCGGCCCAGTGATCCCCACCCCCTTCACCATCCGACTCTCCTCCACGGATGTGGATACAGCCCATGGTTGGAACTGACTCCCTCGTTAGTAATCTCCCTGATTGGAAAGGGGGGTAAAATATGCAAAAAAATATGTATGAACATAAATTTGGTTTTCAATATAAATTGTTTTATAATATAAAGAACCATGAAGATTAGTTTCTATTTCATCGTCATACTTTATTTAATTTATGCTAAAATATACCAATTATTAATTATGTAAAAATACTTATATCATTATTAACATTTATGTTGTCCCGATGGCCGCGGTGAAAGTGTGCTTGCTTTTCCACCTCGAAGTATCCAGGTTCAATTCTCGGGTTCCACTCTTCAATGTTTTCAGAGAAGTCCAGACCCGACTCATTGAATCCCATCCTCCATCTGACGGCTGACCCCACCAGGGATGTGGGCGACCGTGGTGGACATAGAAATTCTTCGCCACTTAGAACTCACTGAGTGGAAAGCGACGTAAAACCACGCAGGAAAAAACAATATTTATGTAATCTTATAAAAAATATTACGAACATTGTTTATTTATAAAATTTCTTCTTACAGAATTACTTCATTATTCTTGAAAATCTCTTTATTGACAATAAAAATCTTTTCAGAAACTAAACACACTTTCTTCTCTCTGATACTTATTTGCATTGGATGCACGAACGCAAACATTTGGCTCTGTAGAGCAGGGTTTCGTGCTCAACGAATATAAGACTCAGTTTTTATATTGTAATAGTATTGCTTGTAGTATATTTTTAAACTTATGTTGCTGTTTTAAAACTAATTCTACTATATAAAATAATTTTTTATTGAATGAAAAAGCAATTTAATTAGGCATATTTTAATGTCATAGATTGTAAAATTATATTCGCAATAATAAAATTTATATCAGCTAAAATTAATTTTTTTTTTCAAATCTAAAAATCTATATAAAAATTTTCTTAAAAACAAAAAAGATATAACAGCGATATAAAACATTCAACATACTTTCTATAAGTCAGCAATACTATAATAAATTTTTAATTCATTATGAGATAAATATTTCCTCAATGCTCTTCCTAAATTATTATCGGCATCACTTTTTTCTTAGACTATTTTCTACTGATTTACTATTTTCTCTTAAAAATTTTTGAGACAAAACTATCTATATTTTTGATTTTATCGATTTATTTATGAAAAATTTTCAAGAATATCTTGTATTATTTCTAGGAATGACTCTGGATCATTTAAGAATTTTCTTTATTGCAATGTGTTATTTTTCATTCTTTATCCATGGAAAATGTGTTGATTATTTTGATTTTTTTCTTAATAGTTGAATATTTTCTGAGAATGGGAACATGAGAATGGTTTCTACTTAAAGAATTTAAGATCATATCCTGAATCACACTCGTTTTTAGAGAAGTCCGAGACAGTTCCTTTAAAGTTCAATAGATGAGTTAATTTTAGATATGGGCAACTCCCGCCGGGCTTTCAATAGATTCATTTCCTTATATGGTGACGAACTAATTGCCAGCCCAATGTCGCATATGCAGAATCGGCAGCAATAAACATCAATTAATCTAACCGATTTTCTATTTTTGAAACTTTTTTTATACGAAACAATAGATATTTAGCGTTCTTTTCAAATGTCAACAATAAACTATCAATATATATGGCTTAGCAGAACAAGCAGTTCTGAAAAGAATTAAGTATCTACTTTTCAAACACATCCAATGTTTAGGAATAATTGAAGATATACTATTAAAATATGATATCAGATGGATTGAGATGATATGGATCATAGATGGACTATCAAATAAAGTTCTGAAACTGTATTATGATCTAACGTCTAGTTCTTATTTGATAGTCAATCCCAAATCTCTTTCACCTTTATTAGAGAACAAACACATCCAATGTTTAGGAATAATTGAAGATATACTATTAAAATATGATATCAGATGAGGTGATATGGATCATAGATGGACTATCAGATAAAGTTCTGAAACTGTATTATGGTCTAACGTCTAGTTCTTATTTGATAGTCAATCCCAAATCTCTATCACCTTTATTAGAGGAAAATCTAAAAAGTTAAAATTTCGCTATTTTTAAATGAATGTTGTTATAATGTTGAGATCATCTTTAATCAGGGATGGGCAAACTTTTGGTATTTTTAAATGAATGTTGTTATAATGTTGAGATCATCTTTAATCAGGGATGGGCAAACTTTGGTAGAAAGGGCCATATCGCATCAATGAAATATACCCTAGGGCCGCATCCAGGATCCGGCACGTAGTGAAAAATTTTTTCAGGGTTCTGGGCCTGGCCTAATAATCCCTATCTTTCACTATCTAGCCCCCTCTGCAGGTGTGGGTATAGTACATGGTTGGGACTGATCATGCCATTTAGTAATCTATCTGATTGGAAAAGGGCGTAAAACGAAATAACAAAAAAAAACTCCCAAAATCCCGCCTTTATCTAATAACTGTCTGAGATGATAGAATTCTCTCAGAAAATTATGTAGCCAAAATAGAAAGATCCTAAACTTTTTCTAAGGACTGCATTTGTTGAGTAGGATATTATAAAAGGGTGACATGATAAAATTAAGTCAATTTTCTTAGTAGATCAGCTTTTATTTGCCATTGTATGATCATAGGTTTGAATAATGCTGGCAGTCCGAATAAAGTAAAACGCCATTTTCGGGGAAGCTCGGAAAGGTCGAAATTCGTTTAAATTGTATATTAAAATTATAATTCAATCATTTAAATTTGAAACAACAATTAAAAACATACCTGTTTAGGAAATCACACAAATACTAAATGAGCCGGGCCCGGACCCCTCCTGAAAAACTGGAGGTGGGGGACCCGGATTTGAACCCGGATCCTCCAGGGCGGTAAGCCAAAGCTTTACCACGCAGCCATCCGGCCGACCCTCAATTTTCTTAGTAGATCAGCTTTTATTGGCCATTATATGATCATAGGTTTGAATAATGCTGGCAGTCCGATTAAAGTAAAACGCCATTTTCGGGGAAGTTCGGAAAGGTCGAAATTCGTTTAAATTGTATATTAAAATTATAATTTAATCATTTAAATTTTAAACAACAATTAAAAACATACTTGTTTAGGAAATCACACAAATACTAAATACAAACATCGTGAAATTACGAAAGATATTGAGTTGATTGACCACCCAAACGATATTATTTGATTTTGAATGTATTTTGCATCCGATTTCTTACACAGTGACTTTTACTCTGATTAACAGTTAATAAAATCTATTTTTGTAAAAAAAAAAATATGAAACTGCAATGATATCTACCATACCATACCTTACGAATTTGATTTTGAATGTATTTTGCATCCGATTTCTTACACAGTGACTTTTACTCTGATTAAAAGTTAATAAAATCTATTTTTTGTAAAAAATATGAAACTGCAATGATATTTAAAGTTTACACATATGAATTATTATTTATTACTTTTCTAGAAATTACATAAACTATATTGCTATTGATGAGATATGGAACAGATTTGATATTTTTTATATTCATTTTATTTATCGATAAAATTTTTGGTGTTATGGGTATTAGTTACGAGAGCCGCGGTTTGCCCATCCCTGATCTTTAATGATGGAAAATACCTACACATTTCTATGAAAAATCTAACAAAAGTTAAAAAGTAGTTAACCGAAATATTCAAATTGACACAGAGTAAACTAATAAATTTCATTTTCTTCGAAAAGTAGATTAAAGTTCTACCAATTTATCGTGAATATTTAGTCAAAATAATCAGAAATTTTTATATAGCAAATTGATTTAAACCTTTTGCAAATTTATTTAAACTTTTTTCATGTACATTCAAACTTTAGGCTACAAACAGTTTAACAAAATGATGAGAAAGAATAGTGAGAGGTGAGAAAGAGTATAATATTGATATATTAAAATAAACTTACTTTTAACTGAATATAAGTTCATTTAACAGTGGCATTCCAAGCATAGGTATCACCTGGTGCAATAATCCACGGTGTCACCGCTTCTCCCTCAATATTATATAAAATATTTGGTGGGTAGAAAGCACGGATTTAAGAGTTCATAAGGAATATCATTTATTGCTAGAACCTAAGCATTAAAATCAGTACCTACATATAAGGCCTTAGTAAGCTGTTAAAAAAGCTTACAGTTGTAAAATTGACAAAATTGTAATTTTTAACATACGTTTGAAAATATTGGGTGTCACCAGGTGCGGGCTGCACCCACCGCACTTCGTAGTGGCTCCATTACATTCTAATATATCAATATTATACTCGTTTATTTACTACTCTTTCTCACTATTTTGTTAAACTGTTTATAGCCTAAAGTTTCAATGTACTGTATATGCAAAAGGGTTAAATAAATTTGCAAATGGTTTAAATGTTTTTGCACAAAGTTTAAATAAATTTGCAAAAAGTTTAAATGAACTTGCAAAAAACTTAAATAAATTTGCAAAAGGTTTAAATAAATTTGAAAATGGGTTAAATAAATTTGCAAATGATATATTACAATTTGCATATTTATTGATTTTGAGAATAATCTTTGGATTTTAAAATTATATTAATCGTTTCCCCCCTTTATAATATATCAATATTATACTCGTTTATTTACTACTCTTTCTCACTATTTTGTTAAACTATTTGTAGCCTAAAATTTGAATGTACTGTATATGCAAAAGGGTTAAATAAATTTGCAAAAAGTTTAAATGAACTTGCAAAAAACTTAAATAAATTTGCAAAAGGTTTAAATAAATTTGAAAATGGGTTAAATAAATTTGCAAATGATATATTACAATTTGCATATTTATTGATTTTGAGAATAATCTTTGGATTTTAAAATTATATTAATCGTTTCCCCCCTCTTATTTTCTGTTTCCTATGTGAGAAAATTATATCTTCAATTTTTTTTGTAAATCACATTATTTATTGGTTTCAATCTTAGTTTATAAGAACTAATATCTAATGATAAGTATACAATTTGTTATTTTGAATAATTTATATATATATAGCTGAAATCACTGAAATTTTATTAAATTTTGCTTATTCTTTAGATAGAGTAAAATCTAATGTTCTCTGCAACCAATCTAAAATTATATTTATAAATACGCTGTAGACATACATATTTATAAGATTAGTGATAGAGTTATATTTTATTGTGTTTCTTTCGCTTTGTTTGAATAGATAATTTTTGCACTTTTCTAACCGGCAAAGTATTTGGTTGTTGATACATTGTTATTTACAGAAATGGTACTGTTAGAATCATCACAAAAATAATTTTATTGTAGCGATTTATTCAATATTTATCAAAATACATTCAATATATTTTTAATTCCATTGTAAATATAAAGTTATATAAAGTAAATAAATTATTATGAGAATTCTTTCAACATCGAATATAATCCAACATTAAAAAAGATTTTATACTTAGAAATTTGTGTTCATATAATTCACGCGTAGGATTTTTTCTCACAAAACATTTTCTAGATAGTATAAGGAATCTATGATTCTCAGAATTCTATACAATATAAAAACTAAATAAATAAAAAGATAATTTCGAAGTTACTATTTTATAAGTACTGTATTAATTAGAAACCATTTTAATGTAAATAAGGAATTGGGAGCAGCTATAAATATTATAAGAGCTGTAAATTCCATTACTTTTCGCTTAGATATTGACATTGTAGTATATTTTAATAAATTATTACGGTTATGTCTTGAATTTCACATTAAATTCATGATTTTCTCATTTATTTAACGTGTAAATTACCTAAAATTCTTACACTATAGACTGTACTAATGAAAAACTATCAAAATACTTGAAATTAAAGAATTTTTATGATTTTCGACTGGAATAATATAAACACTGAACCTCTATTTTATTTAATTTTTTTCTAATAAATTTAGAGGCATCATGTCCTTTTTATTTTTAAGCTCTAATCTTAGCTTCTTAGCTTCTATATGCCCAATGATAATCTTTTACCGAAAAAATTATGATCTGAACTATTGATAGAAAGTTTCAATCTGAAAATATTTCATTATAATACAATATTTTTCTTTCATTAATAATTGTATGAATTCATGCAAACAGTATCATAAATGGACATAAAATCGAATTCTTTCTTTTACAATTGAATCCTTGCAATGATCACATTCTTTTTTTATATTTCATTCACATAAATTTACAATTTTTCTGTATATTTTAAATATTCTTTATTTTTGCATTTCCCTATTTAATTTTCATGAAGTTCTGGCTTTTTTCACAATACAATTTACCAGCGATAGTGAAACTTGAATTTTTGATAACAGATCACCAATAAAAAACTTTTACTTTTAGAAAAACGAATTTATTCACTCTTCAAGGTGATTTGGATATAATATTCAGAACCGTACTTGCAACAATATTTCTATAAATGATCTACTAAAAGAAATTTCAACAATTTCTATTTGCAGATTACAAAAAACTGGAAATATTTTTACCGATAATATCAAAGCATTTTCAATCATAGATCTTACTTTCAAATGTATAAATTTAATTGTACCATAGTTTTTTAATAATAAAAAGAAAAGATAACCTTCCTATTGAAAAACTTAAAAATAAGAAAATTTTCTTATCGAAATGTTTGTTCTGAAATTATAATTTCATTAACAAAACTTTAAATTGAATAGAAGTAAGCTTATAAATATTCTGAATAGAATAGAAGAGAAAATTAAATAGAAATTAATTACTCTACGTTTATATTAATTCGAGTTTGTTCAGAGAGAATTGAAATAATATTTAATTTAAATCTTTGAAATATTTTGATTATGATTATGATTTACTTATGAAGACTACAGCAAAAAACAAAGACTTAAATACTAATTTATGTATATTTTTAAATCGTATTAGAACAATACCAAAATTTCATTCTGAAACAAATTTTTACAGAAATTTATATCAAAATATTTCCAATTAAAGCATCTATTATATCTGTTTATTGCACATAGGAAATATGCTCTAATAACGTATTGCATATTCATTTATAGCAATAAAATTTGGAAAAAGTTTAATAAATAAAAAATAAATAAACCATGTACTGAGGAAAATGTTTACTACAATTTAGAAATGACTACAGAATTTAGTTGGCATTAATTCCATCTTAAATAAACAAAATAGGCTTATTGAAAAGAAAAAAAAAAAAACCATTTTCTCAATATTTGATTTATTTTTATTATTAAATTTTTTGTAGCAAATATAATTTATTATTTGCATAAAAAATGATTTATTTGAATTATATTAAGATATTGCACCCATCATTAATTTTGAACCCAATTATGCTCAGATTTTTAAGAGAATTTAGTAACATAAGATACGATATACCAAATTTGGTCAAAGTCGATGGAACGATGTGTTTTTTGTAATAGTATCTGCGTAGGAAGTGGAGAAGAAAATGACTCTCTCTGAGTGATTTTGTTATTTTCAAACTGATGCACTACTATTATTAATTAGAGTTGATGTTTCATATTTTGTTTTTTATATGCTATTAAATTATTCGAGAATATAAATATAATATAAAATTAATAATAATTTATCCAAAATAAAAATTATAACGATTGAATTTCAGTCGTAATATTATTGTAATAAAAAAACAATGATTACTATAACTTGCTTAAAAGTCATTGAAATACCTCACAGGGCTAGTAATTATTGTTACAATTATTTTTAGCTTACTGCCTGAAAGAAAGCAATGTTTATAAGACTGTCACGAATCCTTCACTAAATAACATATGAATTAATTAGTAAATTTTCATAAAATTTGGTTGGAATATTTTAGATAATGTTAACTATAAACGGCATCTTTTAACTGTCCAGCGTCGACCATTTAAAAACAGCATGCATTCAAACTTTGAGATATTTTTTCTTAATATTTCTTGAATTAATTAAAAGATTTTTAATTAATAAAAATTTGTATAATTGTTATAAACTGTAGTTGGATACAATCTTGATGTGCTGTTGAAGTGACATTGATGAAATACATTTTTATCATTCCAAAATAGCATACACGTTCTAAGAGAAGGCAGTTCTTTCTTGTTTACGAAACAATCATTCATGTATTACAAATAGTTTTAAAATATATTGAATTCTTAAAATTTCAAACTGTCACCATCTTATAAATGGAATCAGATAAGAATTTCAAACTTAACAGATATACAGTATAACTTTTAATAAAATAACTTAAATAAAATTGTATTATTAAAAACTAAAACTGTCATAAATAATTATAAGCCAATGTCAAATGGCAATTTTCTGAATATGAATTAGATATTTAAAATATAACAATTGAATTTTTAGCGTCATTTATTAAAATTTTTAGTACATAATAGTCAATCATAGATTTAATAGAATGTCATGTACTTTCTATTCCCTAATATATTAAAAGAATTTTTGTAAAAGAAAAAAAAATCTGTACGACTTACTACTGTTGTGTTTTCGATATTATTTTATTTATTCATTAATAATTGTCTACATTATAGAACATTTTCAAGTTAGATATAAAAGTTTCACATTCTTTTGTAGTAGTTTATATATTTAATTATTTTGATTCATTCACCGAAAAACAGAATAATCAATGCCATTATCTAATATTAGAAAATAAACCAAAATCAAAGCCGAAATGATGATATTAAAGATCTTAATGGAAAATTCAAAGTTTCAATGTTACAATCTAAGTTTAATATAAAACATACAGTAGAACGATTAAAAATTTTATTTTCTATACATAAATTAGCATATTTTGCTCAATAACTTTAATTTTATTATAATTGAAGATTATTAATTTTTGCAAGGTTTGCATATTTACATTATAAAAATTATTTCCAGATCTATGAGTTTCATTAATAAATAATTTAAATATGACGGTTTTTTAATATTAGATATTATCTATTTTAAATATCTTGATTTTATAAATGATTGTTTAAATAAATTAACTTTAAAATAATGGTTTAATTGGAATCAGTTGGTATTTTTATACTTCAATTCGATAAATAATTGCACATTTAAATAATACTCGTATTAAAAAAATGATAAAAAACTAATTTTTAAAAATCTACAGGGTATCAAATTTAATGTTAATATTACATGCATATAACAAATGTTCAAGATAAAGATATGCATAGTAGACAGTGTTCTGAAACAAATGAATTAGATAACAGTGTTATAACAGCGAAACAAGGATTTAATTAATTAACGTAACTCCGGAAAATACAAGTTAACACTCAGCAGAGTACTCAAAGACAATGATGACACCAATATCAAAACCAACAACATATTTCCGTTCAGAAAAACTTTAGCATGTTCTCGACAAATTCGATATCTCCATCAATCAGGAACACGCGTGCTCTTCGCCCTCGGCAATCACCTGCCCCAAGCCTTTATAGCGCACCTGCAACGGAAATAGTTTCTCGACAATTCTGAAAAGTTCAATCCATTGCAATACAAGTCAACTGAAATTTTGAAAACAAATGCGTAAACATATATCAACCCAAATCAATACAGATCTGACTAAATATTTATTTAAAATTTTATTAAATTTTTAATAATATTTTTTTCTAAACAAAACTGCTATTCTATTTCTCTGTACATCGCATTTTTCGAGCTGTATAAAAATTTAAATTTTAAATATTATGTAGCGTACGCTTTGATGGTGATTATAATTTTGACGATTAAACTTCGAAAATTTTCATTGTGTGCTCGTTTCGGAATCATTTAATATATGCTATCCTTTTATAAGCAATTGCATTAATTTATGTAGAAAAATTTTTATTATAAGCCTCTTATAAAATGATTTAACCTTATAATTAAATAAACTTATTCAGCCATAGGCAATTAATTCTACATTAAGCAATATATAATCCTCAACTACAGTCGGGAAGCTTAGTAAGTTCTCTTTTATCACTGGGGAATATATTAAATTCGTATCAATCATAAAAGATTATCTTTTTAACTGTTATTATATTTTGACAATAATAATGCAAATTAGCTAATATATTCTTCTAAAATTATTAAAATATTAAAACAAAAATATGCAATTCGATTGAATAACTTTGGTTAGAGGAATTATTGATATTTTACTATTATTCTCTGTATTCTTTACGAAATATATATGCACAACATAGTGTGTAGTTTCTTAAAATTTCACAAACATTAATTGTAAAGAAGTTTTTATAAATAATTTTATGAGAGTTACTTCTCATAACATTTGCTATTCAAATTTTATATACTTATCATTAATGTCATGAAATTGCATATCCTGAAATATGTGACGTTTTATTAGAAGCAACTTATGCTGTTCATCATATCACTCTGTCAAGATACGACAATATCTTTTAAGATTATCTAGATATTATTGATATTGTTATGGAAAGGCAAAGATTGATAGTGCCGTTTTCGAGTTTTAAATTTTTGTAATTTATCGATGATGAATTTATAAAATAAAAATTACATTTTTAATTGAGTAATTTTTAAATACGATTATTGCGTGATTATGAAAATTGTGTTTCAGTTAATATTTTTAAATATTTATCAGTATACTTATTCTCTTAGATCATAGAGCAAATTTATTAAATGCTGTTTAATAAATCAAATAACTTTACAGATTCAGCTGTAGTTTGCATATTATTTGTACTGTTACATAATAGCAGTATTGAAGACCTTGTAGCTATTTATTTGAATTTGAATTTCGAGTTTATAAATAATTTATCCAATTCAGCAAGTATTATAGATTATTCAGTTTGCTCCTAGTTGAATTTTGTCAACATGATAGAAGGAACAAATAAGTATTATTTGTTTTTGGAGTATTATTATTATTATTATTAACAATATAAGTAGGCCTATAGAAATACAAAATACGAAAATTATAGCTGTAGCCTTGAACTGAAAGCAATATAAATTAGTAATGATGTATTAAGATTAATCAGTTTAAACGTTAGTAATAATCAATGCTCCGATCTGAAGAATACATAAATCTATACCTACATCTAAAACATAGAATGACATCAGTATCTATATTAACAGTATATGAGATGTAAGATATTTGACTTTAGGCATTTTAAGCAAATCAATACTGCAGGAAATTATTGAATAAATCTCAATTCTTGACGTTTGTACGTTGGATGTTTTCAGTTTGAAGTACCGTTTCTTTGAAATTTCCGCATAAAGTAATGTTTAAAACTTCCAAGAAAAGTTTTTGTAAAATTGATGAGTTATAATCTAGTTATTGAATGTTTGGATTTCAAATAATGATTTCGCTTAGTTTAATTATTATTCAAATTCTGGAATCGTCCGTAATACGTGATGCAAATTCTCAGATGAAATCATGAATTTTCATCCTGTTTATTTTAAAAGCATTTTTATAGTTTTTAACCTTTAAAATGTATTTAATTTAATAATAATTTTTAGTTATTTAATGAACTGTAAATCATTTTAGTTAGTTTAAATATAACATTGTTAGTAAGAATAATTAAACATTTTAAAACTATTTTATTTTTAAGAAAAATTAAACTGTTTGAAATTATTTTAGGCATTTTAAGCAAATCAATACTGCAGGAAATTATTGAATAAATCTCAATTCTTGACGTTAGTACGCTGGATGTTTTCAGTTTGAAGTACTGTTCCTTTGAAATTTCCGCATAAAGTAATGTTTAAAACCTCCAAGAAAAGTTTTTGTAAAATTGATGAGTTATAATCTAGTTATTGAATGTTTGGATTTCAAATAATGATTTCGCTTAGTTTAATTATTATTCAAATTCTGGAATCGTCCGTAATACGTGATGCAAATTCTCAGATGAAATCATGAATTTTCATCCTGTTTATTTTAAAAGCATTTTTATAGTTTTTAACCTTTAAAATGTATTTAATTTAATAATAATTTTTAGTTATTTAATGAACTGTAAATCATTTTAGTTAGTTTAAATATAACATTGTTAGTAAGAATAATTAAACATTTTAAAACTATTTTATTTTTAAGAAAAATTAAACTGTTTGAAATTATTTTATATAATATAAAAACAGAAAATGCTAACAATCTGACTCAACTAAAACTTGATATTTTTAAGTAAAAAATCGATTTTAAAATTTTAGCGAATTTACAAAATTTGAATTATAATAAAACAAATTTCCTTGGCAACTACAACACAACACTGAATGGGAGAATGCCAAATGAGATGTGCATTCTACTTTCGAATTGATCAAGATATTGATATTAGTGTAAACCTACACACCAATCTTATGAAAAAGTTAAATCCAAGCAAATAAGCTATTTCTCTGCAATCTTCACCACCGAATAAAGAGACGAACCGAGAAATTACAACCATCGATCCAACTTACAGTAGTTTCCTTTAAACTTTCTTCTTTAAATGATAATCCTTCTAATAAATAATTTAAGTCTAACATAAAAGAAGGCAAACACATTTCATCCCTTATTTAGGCCCACATATTTTACAATATAGGCCTATCTAAATTTTGTAATTTATCCGTAATGTGTTGTATTCGAGATATTTTAAATAGCAACATCTCACCATTATCTTTCTCTCATAAATATTTTTTTTTAATCTCTTCTAGCTTAACTATAAATAAAAGCACGACTTAACTAGTGTCAAAAATTACTGCTGAAAGCAAATAATTTTAAAGATATCTCTTTTTGCTTTTATTTTATCGAAAATAACATAGTAAAAATTTATTTTTAGCAAAAAAAGCGCAAATACTGTATTGTAAGTATTAGTAAAGATATTAGATAGCATTAATTAAAGGAAGAAAAATTATATGAATACATTTTCTGCAAAATTACAAATTTTTTAATTTGTAATTTTGAAATAAAATAATTTTGAAATAATGATAGCATTAATTAAAGGAAGAAAAATTATATGAATACATTTTCTGCAAAATTACAAATTAAAAAGAACTAAAATCATTATTAATGATATAATACGATAAATTTATTCTCTTTACTATCATATAAAATTTTCTAGTGATTTTTAAATATTTTATATTCACAAAACTCCGATAACGATCACGTAAAATAATAATGCATAATTTATAGAACATTTTGCTAATTTTTTGTAGATAATTATTCTATAATAAAAGTTATGTATATATATATAATTCTCAGTATAGATTAACTTTTCGTATTATTAACTTGTAAAATACATGATGTTTCATAATTCAAATAAGTCATTGAAGTACAGTATTCATAAAAACAGTAAGCATTTTATTTTATCCGAACCTCTTCTTATACTTAATATTTTTCGACTTTTCATTAAATTACTGAATTTTTACATTTCTATACTATATAAGATCAAAAAATAGACTTAATAAAAATTCTTGATAAAAAATATGCATTCTAAACATATTTATTTCGTTTTATAATATGGAATCCTTTTACTAAAGTTGCGATAAATTGAAATTCATAATTATTCAGTTTTTATCAAATTTTTAGAATTTTTCGATTCACATATTCACCTTGCCAATTTCATTATTCTATTTATTTAGTTTTGTTTAAAAGCATTAAAATGTATTCTGTCCTTTCAGTTTTCCCGGAGGACTAAGTTGCTAGAATTTCCTTAGTTCTTCATGAAGAAACTATTCTGGAAAACCTGTAAATTTCAGCTGTCTAGCTGTAATAGTTTTGGGTGAAATCCTTATGGACTAAACCAGACAGTTCAAAATATTTTCTTTTTTGGAAAAGTTCTATAAAAAGAAGAGAAAACAAATGATCAGGCAAACAAAGAAACATATTGTATATTATTCAGTATAGTATCTAATATATACTGAATAAAATAATTAGAGTACTATATTAAAAGATTTACTGAAAACTCTATAACGAAAATTTTTGTGCAAATACTGTATTTTGCTATTTTTATATTTATCTCGAATCTTTACACAAGTTTTATATTTCTCGTTATCGGGGTTATTGTGTATAACTGAATTCAAAAGTACAAAAAATTGTCAAAATTTCAATTATTTTATTGAAATAATCACATTTTAAATAATAATATATTTTAAAAATAAAAATATCTGTCAAAAGTAAAGTTGAAATTTTTTGAATTAAGTATAAGCTTCATAATTCTTTTAATTCAAAATCTTAGAAGTGAATATAACAGGGAATTTTTGCAATCTGTACAAATGAATGATGACTACGATAAAACTACGACAATCTAAAAGTTGTTATACATTTAATGTTGCTACTTTAATTTTTTTCGTAATGAAATCATTACAAAATATAAGATTAAACTTTTCCTAATACCAAATCTATTTTCAATTTTTTTATGTTTATACTCTATTTTATTTTTTCAATTTATCGACAATCTAAAAGTTGTTATACATTTAATGTTGCTACTTTAATTTTTTTCGTAATGAAAAAAATTAAAGTAGCAACATTAAATGTATAACAAAATATAATCATTACAAAATATAAGAATAAACTTTTCCTAATATTTAGACAATAGATGAAAAGACGTTATATACCAAATCTATTTTCAATTTTTTTATGTGTATACTCTATTTTATTTTTTCAATTTCTTTTCATTTTACAAAAATATTCGTGTATTTACTATTGAAGTTTTGAATTTAAATATTAGAAAAGAAAATTTCATGATATTTTAATTAATCATATTTCAAATAATCATTGAAATCTTTCTACAAGATTTGGCAAACATAACTAACTGATTTGGAGGATGATGATTGCAAATTCGTTTTGAAAATGATCACTTGCTGATGGCAATATTTTATTTTATCTCTTACATAACGAATACAATAGATTTTGATTTTTCAGGAGTCATTAAATTTATTCAAAATAAAATAGATAAGACAAATTTTACAGACCTTTAGTATAGTTTATAAATAGTATTTTCTTATTATTAATTTTCTTTCGATTTATTGCAAAGATTTTATTATGAGAAGATGAAATAACATAAATTTCATTAACATTATAAATGTGAGCTTTAAATCATTGATGGCGTAGATCTAATCTATATAATAATGACGAATTAGCGGTACCAAACGAGAGATAAATGTTAACATTTTTCTTTATATAATTTGAATGTAATAATTGGAAAGAAATTTTTCAGGGTTCTTGCTTAGGTTGTCTAGCTCTTATTTATCAATAATTTCAAATGAAATAATGAAAAACAGGAAGAAAATAATCATATCGAAAACAAATAATGTGAATATTGCAAAGATTTACTAAATTATGTTTATGAAATAGATGAAAACTCGATGGCAAATATATATTTGGCCACGCAGTGAGATATCATTTTATGAAAAATCTTTCGCAATTTCAAGATATTGACCACATGAGCAACAGTTCTTACTGGTTTGTCGTTATATGTTTTTTATTTCAACAATTTTTAAAATTCCTTAATAATTTACATCATCTTATTAAAATTTAGAAACAAAATGTTTGATAGAAAACCCGAAATAACTATGATATTTCATTTCGTTGATAATTTAATTGAATGAATAGTTTATATTTTAAGATTTTTTAAATATTAATCTAGTATTTATATTTATTTCGCACTGAATACGTAAAACAAATATAAATCAAAATTAATTAAAAATTCTTAATTACACAGAATCTTAATTTAGAATAATAAATAGTTTTTTAAACTGAATTTATTAAGTTTTTTAATTATCAGAATTTACTCTCAATTCCTCATCTTTATATTTTATATTGCAATAGACCGTCGATAATCTGAACCTCAATTATTTAAACTACAGCAGCCTAAAAAAATTACAGTACTGAACTGTATTTTCCGTGAGTGCATTGATTGTTATACTGAAATATTACTCCTGCCTAGAAAGGCAGCCGATTCTTCGATACTTTTCAAACATACAATACATTTATTTCAATATTAATATTTGTATATCGATACTTTTCTCTCAATATTATCGAGTATTTGAGAATAATCTAATATTTTTTGTTGTTGTTAATTCCAAAGTACATCATAGCTAAGGATAAGTTCTAGAGAAGCCGGATTTTGGTTGCAATTATTGTATGTTGGAAAAATTTTACTATTCCTTTCAAAGCAAAGGGTAGTGGTATGAACAATTTTTAGTCTGGAAATTCCGGATTGTTCCCCTCTTATCAATTGGAAGTCTTGGATTTCACTTGGCAAAAGCCAAATGAAATCCAATGTTAAGGAATAAATTTCGTTGTAAGTGAGACCATTTCCAGAAAAGTTATTATTCTTGCAGGCTCTTTGATAATTTTGTCAGCTGCTTCATCATCAGGAATTCCTGTGTGTGATAAGATCAATTATAAAATATTCTTGGAATTGCTGGAAAGTTTAGAGATTAAGTCAATTGTTTCTATTGAATCTTGATCATCAATATCGTAGTAATTTAAAAGATTGCTCTATTATATTTTTTGCTATCAGAGAAGATCCAGATGTTGTGATTTAAATTACTAAATAGTTTAAGTGCTTCTTTTATTGCCACAATTTCTGCCTTGTAGTTTGATGATTTATCAGAGATTCTTATTTTAATTTATTTTGTAGTGGTTGGAAAGTGAACAATAGTACCGCAACTTATAGTATCGTCGTCTATTCTACTTTCATCTGTGAAGATTTTGTTATCGATAACTGCAATAGTATTTTTTTGAAGAGTGAGTTGTTTAAGAGAATGGGCATTTGAGTCTTTTTCTTCATTCCTTTAAGTGTGGTGAGCAAAGAGGCATTCAAAAGCCTGAGAGAATTCAGGGGTTCAGTTAGGTATAACCTTTGAATTTAATGGCTATTGATATCTGACATGTTTATTAAATGAAAGGGGCTTGACTTTTTAAGACGTTAGCTACCATTCTTTCAATTAAAAAAATCAGTCTTATGAGTTTTACTATAGCTTTTGATTTTTACAAAATATTTAATATTTTGGACTATCTTGTTTTCCCAAGAGGGACCAGATCAAACCAGATTCAAATTGGGCTAAATTGTTGGAGCTAGCGTTTTAGTATTTTGATAAAGACTTTTTTGAACTAGAGTACATGTTAAAACGGATATTTTTGTTTAGCTTTTTTACTGTATGCTACATTAAATGCCCCTGCCGAAAAAATCTATTTTTTAATTTTTAATATTAAAAATGCTTCTCAACTTAAAATTGGCCATTTTCACTGACTGGTCATATTCCCCCGTTTTACCCTATTTGCAAAAATTTTCTGCTATTTGCTAATATTGTAACTTTTTGCAAGCAGTTTAATTATTCACTAATATAAACTACATTACTAGCATAGATCTGATAGATTATTAGTTGATTTCTTTATTTATATTAAAAGTTTAAAAAATAAATTTTCCTCTCTTTTAAGTGAAATATACAATATAATTTAGGGATAATGAAACTTTTAAAATTATTTTTGAATAAATGAAAAAATATCTTTAAATAAATTCGTTTTCAAATAAACTTTTATTATTTGATTGTTATTAATGTCAACTAAATAAAAGAAATTCATATGTCCACAAATGAAATTTCAATGTTTATTAAAGTACAATTAATAATTAAATACACTGACCAAAACTTAAAAATTTTTATTAATTTTATTATATTTTTATATTTTATAATGTAGAATGGATACCCAAAGATTAAAAAAAATTTGAACATTTTTTTATTAATTACTGAATTCCATATAAAATTATCTATGTTCACCCTATTAGTAAATGCATATTATAATTTACTTAATACAGTATTATTAATAAATAGATTTCTACTAAATTATTTTTAATCATTGCACAAAGTAATAAAACTTGAAACTATTATTATTTTTTATATTTCGTAAAGTGATATTTTTAAAGAAGCGATTATTTTATTGGGTATTATTAGATTTTTGGTTAAAATAAATTATTTATACTTTGAATCATCATTTTTTATTCATATTCATTCATTTGTACATAAGTTAAGTCTGTCTTTTGTATATAAGTTAAGTACGACAAGGATAAATGATGTCTCTTCAAGCGATTCAAATATTTATGGAGCTTAGTCGCTGCATTTTTGTTCTTAACAAATGATACTGTTTTCAATATGTTAATTATTAACTGGACGAATTGAGGCCTTGCCATAGGTCGATTATATCAAAGAATGCAGATTGTGCAAAATGGCAATCGACAACACGGGCTCAGATCACCAAATATTTTCCAAGAGATGGGATCCGAATTCGAGGTCAGGTTTTCAAATGGAAAGCCATAATGTTTCCAGATAGTCAGCCCTGCCGACAACATAATAAAATCTGACTAAATTAAAATATCCTTGAATTTGAATTTCAGACTACCATATTGGATCCGCTATTTTGAATTCGAAAAAGCTATCATCAGATTCGTAATCTATAGCCCTAAGAATCCCCAAATACTGATTTTCGTCAAAATAGGATTAATATAAAAAAAATCCATCAAATTTTGGCCCGCCACTTTTATAGTCTTTTTTGAGTATAAAATTTTCTAAGCAATGTTGAAAGGATATTTTTCTCACCATGAAAATACTCAAATGGTCGAGAAATAACAATTTTTATGCCATAAAATAAACATTGAAAGTTTGGTTTCCTTCTTTTCTGTCTCTTTCGGATGAAATTCCGGGTTTTCATATTTTTTCGAATCAGTTCAATGAGCCCTCTATAACATCTCCAAATTTCAGTTTTCTAGGTAGGGAAATAACCAAATTCGGCAAACAAACATACATATAGTATACATGGTCCTTAAGCATTTTATATAAGGGAAGGTTGCTATGATTGGACCACCTAACTTTGTGATAGTGTTATTCATCAACCATCACTGATAAAATAAAACCATTTTTTCTTTTTAGTGTAATATTTACTTTATTAGTAAATAACCACAAAAACAGTTCAACAAAATTAATCATTTTTGAACACTAACAAAAAAACAAAATTATTGGTCGTTGCTTTCTTTGGACCATAGTCTCCTTGATTGAACCACTAAGATGCCATCAATGGACTGTGGGAAAATACAAGCATATTCCACATGTGATCCAATGAAGATACTTGTGATAATCACATTTAACATCAAGTAGAAAATTATTTGGAAATAAACATAGTTTAGTCATATTTACTTAATGTTTCGATAGCCTTTTTCGATGTTTTAGAGCTTTTCTGAGATTTGCTGTTAGGCCT
>AYEL01066976.1:0-18852 GCA_000484575.1 Olivierus martensii | reverse complement strand
AATTTTAAACCAATTTTGGAACGCATCTGTTCTAAGAACAAAGGTTGCCATAGCAACTCTTGTATTCCTTCTATTCCGTTGTACTTAGAATCTTCGCCTGATGATGGTCGAAAGACGGAAAACGTTTGTGAACTAGAGAAAATAAAGTTTACCTTACTGCAAAAAGTGCTAGTTTTATTTGTTTTTTTATCCATACAAGATAAGCAGTTGTTCCTCCGAGTACATTTTATTTGTTTAAAATGAAGGTACAAACCACAATTCTACAAAAGAATTTATTCAAATCAATTAAAAAAAAATTGTATAAAAAAATTTAAGAAATTATCATCAGAGACTATTATTTTCAAGAAGAAATATAAACATCTCCAATAACACCATTCAGTTGATCCAGAATGCAATATTTATTTTTCTGTTTTGTCTCCAATCATGGATGTATTTACATGTCATTATATTGGAAAATTTATAACAGTTCTATAATGTTTTAAACTAGCAATTTGCTTTTAAAAAAATTTAAGTTGTAGTTTTAAAATCAAATAGCATATCAAAATTTAAATTTTCAACAATTATATTACAATGAGAATCAGAATTCTAATACAGGAATACCTCGATTATCGCGGTTAATGTTGCCACCAAAAATACTGCAATAATAAATTCCACGATAATCCGGGATAAATAATGCATGTAAAATGGGTGATCATTGCCAAGGATTTTCAAAACTATTAATTAAAATTTATATGTATAAGGTAAAAAAGAATGTGTTGAGCGTGCTAATCTTCTAAGTTGATCACTCTACGTTTCTTTTTGATAGCTGTAGCCTTGATATCATCTTTGTTTCCTTTAAGCATTCACTGTAGGGGTAAATAAGAAGAGAAATAAATATCCACATGTACTTCATTACTTTAGGGGTAAATAAGAGCACATGTACTTCAAGAAGAGGTGGATAGTTACTGGTGAATGGTGAGCAAACACTATCTAAACGAAAGCGCTACTTGAGAGTGGCGACTCAAACTAAATGTAATTCTGATTGCATATGTAGTGGGCTATTCAAATTAAATGTAATTCTGGTTGCATATGTAGTGGGCTACATCTCGCGGCTGCAATAATTCGAATTTTGGTATCAAATTATAAACCGCAATAAATCGAGAATCGTAATAATCGAAACCGCGATAATCGAGGTATTCCTGTATATACAGATATACTACTGGGTTGTTCGGAAAGTAATTTTGTTTTTTCCCACCAGTGGCATTAGTTGTATTTTTACCTGCCAATTTCATTCTAAGCCATATTGTCATTATAAATTTTGACAGCTGATATTTCAAGATATATTTGTAAAAAAATTTTTTTTGATTATGTGCAGTTCTTTTATTTTGGTGTCTATCAAAAATGGAAAATAAAATGGAGATTTTCAGCATGTTTTGATTTAACCAAAAAAGTAAGAATGCTGTTCAAGCAAGAAAAAAGTTAAAGTGAAGTATAGGGAGAAGATGTGTAAACAGAATGTCAGTGCAAAACTGGTTTGCAAAATTTCATTCTGACAATTTTGATATTAAAGATGCACCTCATTCTGGAACCCCCAGTTGAAGCTGATGAAGACAAAATAAAGACATTGGTTGAAACAAATCTCTGAATAAAAACATGAGAAATTGCTACAAGATTAAATTTTTTGAATTAAACTGTTCACACCCAGTTAAAATGTTGATATTTGGGTTCCACATGTTCTCAAAGAAAGATTTGCTCCATTATATCGATATCTGTGATTCAGGAGCCCTTAATTAGGGGGGTAAGATAAAGTGGGGGTCGAAATTCCGGTAAATTCCGCTATGAATTTTTTCTCCAGTCGTACCGAGAGAACCGACGAATATCGAACCACAGCCTTACATGTTTGATGTTGGAAAAGTTGCTCGCTCCGCCTGTTTTTCGTCAGAGGTTACGATGTCGCTGCAACGAGTATGCGATGACAAGTCGTACGGTACAACGTCGAAGGCGACTGGATTGCTGCAATAACAAGCGAGTTGATCGGAGGATGGTCGGAGGCTTGCGATCGACTAAAAATCTTGTCGAGATCGACTGGTAGCTCGCGAACGACGGGTTGGGCCGTTACCTCCGAGATAGACAAAGCCTGAGTTCGTTTTAGAAACGTCATGACTCTTGGTCATATACCAATCTGTGCTGTGCTCCTTGAATCTGTGGGTCCAGTTAGTTATACTTAGCTATACTTGTTATACTTATTGTATACTTACTTGTTATACTTGTTATACTTGTTATACTTGTTAGCTATTGTATCTGTCCGATCCGTCGTCAGTATAGAAATTCAATTTTCTTCAGTTTTGTGGAAGATTTCTCGACATAATATAGGTAAGTTTATATTATTATTTTTGTGGCACCTGGATATAACAATTATACCAATAAGATTAATGTTATTTGTTTGAGATATAGGCCTATTCTTAAAAATAATTTACATTCATGTATGAATGCTAACATTTGTTGCAGAAATCACTTTTTCACGGAACACGCCAAAAGTGGTACCGTTCGAGGTTTGGTTAATGTTATATACATTTTTTAATATTAATTAGTTTCCTATAGTTAAATAAAAAAAATTAGCACAGTCATGTCTCAAACAGGCAAACCATAAAATCTACTAAACTTAAAATCTACTAAACTTTGGAATTATCAAAAAATTGGAAATACTTTGATGAAAAAATTTAAAAATAAAATTGGAAATATGCTGATAAGACATTTATAAAATTGAATTAGATTTGAAATCATTCTTTTATGTAGATAAATTAGTTTTGTGTGTTCGGTTAAAACTTCAAGTATGATAAGAATATATAAAGTATTTTCACAAATTATTATTTTATCAATATTTTTATAATAGGCTATTTACTATTGAAATATTAAAAAGATATCCCTTTATATATATAGTCGGAACTTATCATGCATTGCTATAGCTTTCAATCTTTTATCAATATCTGAAAATAGTTTTTCATAAACGCAGTCTATGCTGTTAAAAAATAATTTATTTAAACGATTTTGATCATTATAAGAAATAGCTTTTAGATCCTTCTATTTTTTAGTTTTGTGTTTATTTTGTTTTATTTGTTGCAAATTATTTCGAAGGTTATAGTTATCAGGACTCGAATAATTTTTTTTTTATCACAAAGAATAAATATTTTTAAGATGGCAAAACTTCCACAAAAATTCTCATCTTATAATTGAATATTTATTTCAGAGACTCCAATATATGACACTACTAATAAAATAATAAATAATTGGTCTAATCATTGGCATATATGCAATATATACAGCATATTCAGTTATTATAAAAGTAGATTTGGAGTTACAATTATTTTTAATTTCGAATGAACTTTAGAAACGTATTATAATTTTATTTTACTTATCTTCATATAACGTACTATTTAGTGATGCACTTAATTAAGATTTAAAACTAATAATCTTATTATAATAAGCAAAACAATCACTAAATGATTTATGAAGCTTTCTGTAAATATTTTAGATAATATCATTTTGATAGTTCATTTAGCAAAATATTCTTCAATGAAATTCTTAATATCTCGGATTATTTATCCTTAATATAAAAATGTTAAAAATGCAAGTTTATTTAAAAATAGAATGCATATAAAGATTTCATCAAATTTCAAATTTCGAAATTAAAAATTATAAAAATTCTTGTATCATTCATATATAATTTACATTCAAGGATAAATTAGATTCTTTTAATAAATTGCATGACTTTGATTAAACTGCGTAAAAATTTAATTCTGCAATAGCATATTCGACAAAGTTTTTTTTATAAAATACTATATTAAACTGTAAGAATTTGTTTTGAGAGATTAAAAATCTTAAATATATTAAATTTAAATGATTTGATACATAAAAAAGGGCAATATAATCAATGGAAATTTCGATATTACATAATTAAGCTTCAACATTCCTAGACACTGATTTTTATATTAATGATAATTGCCTCCATAAGTCTAAGGCTGAACCGTACCACATCAGAACCATACCACGACCACAAAACTGTGGTCGGTTTGTGGGTTTGGTTTTGGTCGTGAATAATTATATCAATAAAAAAACGGGTAATCTAACTCACACGGATCACGCGTTGCGACAGCGGTTGAAACCGACTTCAGTTAGTGATCCGTCTGAGTTAGATTATGCGTTATAATATAATTATAATTCACGACCGTCCACAAACTGACCACAGTTTTGTGGTCGTTGTGTGGTTCTGCTGTAGAAACACAGCAGAACTACACCACTACAAAACTACAATACAAATATATACTATATAGTCTATGTATATATATTTTAGAAATACAGTTCTTATTTTCGTTGTAACATTATTTTAATTTATATTTCTATTCTTTTATGTCTTTTTTATATATAAAATAAGTTATGATGTCAATAATTTGGAATGGGTATATCTGTCTTGATATTTCTTGATGTTTGATTCTAATTATTTGCATTTTATTCCAAAAAACAATATTTTTATAAATTATAGTATTATACATTTTTAAAGGCGGAAATTTTACAATTGCCGATGTAATTGTTATGGTAATCTAATATGTAATTTTATTATCGAAAAAATAAATTCTGTAATATGTTTTAAAAAATATTGTCAAAATAATACGCGCAAGTAAGTTTATCAATAATTTTTTAACAGAACTAGTGAAAATTTTGCTTACGGTTTGAAAAATCGTTTAGAAAAAAAGAATTCAGTCTTTATTTTTTTATTTGGTTCGAATTATAAGCCAAATAATCTAATCTAATCTGATTTGTGCAGTTCGGCAATTTATGTTTTTAAGTTTACACTGCTGAATTTGCATATATAATACTTTGTACAATAGAATATATCGTAGGAGATATTTAGCACATAGAACTCGAGATTCTGGCATATGATGTGAGTGAAAGATTGGCTCAACTGGAAGGACTCTATTCCCAAAAAATGATATCTAGTATTCGGGAAATGACATTTCGTATCCTTCATTTGGAAATCTCATAATTCGACTATAGAGAAATCTGATAATATATATTGCATAGATATTATAATCATATTTATAATAAAATTCGTTCATTTTGTTGGATTATAGAAACATGGGAATTAATTTTATTTATTTGTAACTTTTTTAATATAAAATGTCAATATTAAAACTTGAAGACTTCAAATTTTATTCTATTTAAAACTATAGCAAATCATATTCCTAATAAGTGTTTAATCATTTGCTATAGTTGTTTTGTTATATCGTTTGCTGCTCCTTTATATAATTTATAATTGGATATTTGCTTCTAATTTCTCTAAACTGCGAGTCAAAGCTCTAATAGCCTTAACACTTTAGATCAGAAGTCATTTCAATGACAACACTGTAATAATCATTTTTAAATTAATCATAAACATAGGCTTAGTTATGTATGACTATATATGTTTATGATTTCGTAAAGATAATCCTTTCTAAGAAAAAAATTAACCTAGAACAATTATTATAATACAGTATATTCGTTTAATGATGGAATTATACAAACATTGATTTCGTAAAGATAATCCTTTCTAAGAAAAAAATTAACCTAGAACAATTATTATAATATATTCGTTTAATGATGGAATTATACAAACAACTGTATATTCCCTTCTGAAATTGATTTATATTTTTGAATGATCAAACAGCAGCATTCAAATTAATTTTAATTTAATTCATTATTTTTACAATGAATAATTGAGTAGTATAAGGCTATGATTTCAATAAAAATACTTTATTTCATTCGAAATTATTGAAATTGAAATTGTTTTAAAAATATATCTGGTATTAGATATTTGTAAAAATTTGGAATAAATCTATTTTGCGAGTTAGATCTATTCCAATCTTATGATATTAAGGAGTCAAGCATTTTGGAATAAATTTAAACGGTTATCTTAACGGATAAGATATATAAGATCTTATCTGATAAAGTAACTATATTTAACAATGAATAATTGAGTAGTATAAGGCTATGATTTCAATAAAAATACTTTATTTCATTCGATATTATTGAAATTGAAATTATTTATTTTAAAAAATATATCTGGTATTAGATATTTGTAAAAATTTGGAATAAATCTATTTTGCGAGTTAGATCTATTCCAATCTTATGATATTAAGGAGTCAAGCATTTTGGGATAAATTTAAACGGTTATCTTAACGGATAAGATATATAAGATCTTATCTGATAAAGTAACTATATTTAAAGCAGGGGTTCCCAAAGTTTTGTCTAGGTGGGCCAAATTGTAAATTCCAAAATATTTGGCGGACCAAAAAAAGTGTTATGGAAAAAAAAAGTTCAAATCGATAAAAACTTAGATACAAGAGAAACATTTATATTAATTTTATAGCATAATCGTTCTTTATTTATGACAATAATTGCTTTTTATTTCAAACTGTTTAAAATAACACATTTCAAAAATAATTTAAAAAATAACTAAATAATTCAAATAAAAAAGTAAAATATAATAAATTCATCAATCTGAAGTGTATGACTTGTGCAGTTTTTTTTTTAATAATATTATTGACCTTGGTTCTAAGTCGGTTGAATGTATTCTTAACACCGCTTTTAAATGTTCATCAGTTAATTTTGATCTCAATTTGGACTTATTAATACTCATGATTGAGAAAGTTTTCTCGCATATATAAGTGCTTGCAAATAATGAAAACATGTTTTGAAACACTTATACATACATTTTTTTTTAACTGAACAATTTTTAATTATACTATGATAAAATTTATATTTTTTTTGTAAAAATGTAAATTATCTCTATGAATTCAAGATGGCGGATGATCTGACATTGCGGGCCTCACTTTGGGAACCCCTGATTTAAAGGATTAACATAAGTAACGATAATTAAGATATAATAAGCTTAAAAATTAAATTATTGTCTAGATTTTATTTTTGATAAATTTCACAGGAATGATAAATATAAAATTAAAATAAAAATTTCAACTATTGAATTTTCGTCTAATTTTCTAAGCGAGAGATATCCATGGCTTACATTTTAAGTGTCATTTGCTGATCCGTTTCATTTAAAATTCAAATTGAGTACTATATTTATAAATCCAAACTATTAATTGACACAATGAAAAATTATAACAAATATCGGAAATGATACAATTTGCTACAGTATAGTATAAGTTTCAATATACCGCATTAATTTAAATAGAATGTTTAATTATTTCTGAACAGTGTTTCTGAAATGAAAGAAACTAGATAACATTTTCTTCAATTTAATATCTCGTTAATATCAATCCGGAAATGTTTTTGTTTCAAGGCCAAGATCAGGGTCAATTGAATTGTAATATAGTATTAAAAAGAACTGTATTTTATTACTAATTAGAACTGATCACTATTTATATGATTTATTAAAAATTTACTTATAAACAAAAATGAATTTAAATAAAATAACACTTTTTGAAAGTTAATGGAATTAGTTAATTCAGTAATTTTCTGTGGAAATTTCATCAGTATAGATTTATACATGTGTTAATAATTTTATAAAGTTTATTTTATTATATTTATTAAATTTAAATTAAATTTATTACACGATTCTCATCAAAAATTTATAATGAAAATTTCTGATCATATAAATTTTTATTCAATTTTTATAAATTTTTAGATTTGTTCATATCTCGTACAAAATTTAATTTATAGCATAATATTATAAAACAGATTACTAATTATCATTAAACTTTTTAGATGATGTCGATATTTGAAATAAAAATTATAGTTTTATTTTCAATACTGTATATTATATGCAGTCTGAAGTATATTGAAAATCGAAGCAATAATTTTCATATTGCATATATTCAATTTAAGCTATTATTCATTTGTAAAATATTGATTTCCTTATAAAACAACAAATAAATAAATAAAATTAATGTACTGTATAAAAGAATAAATAAAACTTTGAAAACATATTCCTCTTATTCTAAGATTAATATGTTTTCAAAGATACGCAATAAACAATTTGAATAATTTACTTTTTAAATAAAAATTTATTATATTTAATACTTTTAAAAAATTGAATATTTTATAAATTTTTGAATTTATATAAAAAATAATAATAATATATGAAATTCATTTCCTCTTGTACATAAATAGCTATAATATTCTCTAACTTTGCTCTAATTGGATCCCAGATGGTTTATTGCTCCACTATCACCGATACCACAAGCTTCAGTATAAAGCAGATTTCTTTGTACTTTCCAAGGAAACAAATGGCTACAATAAAACATGCCATGTCAATTTAAATAGTGGATGACTATTTACATTCATTTACAATTTAAATAGTGGATGACTATTTACTATTTACATTTTCTTATTTTTTGGCTAAATAGTGGTGAAAAATGAAACAAAAAATAAGCAATTAATAAATAATAATTGTCATTTTAATAAAATTAACCAATATTTTTGTATCGTCTTTAATAGTTTTTAAATTTTAACTATTTTATAATTCATAAAAGAATTTAATTTTTACTTAATATTTCAAAAATAACATTTCTCATTATAAAACCAAAATAATATGAACCTTATTTATTTTCTAGTTTATAATAAAGAGGATAAAAAATTCTTAATTCTACTCCCAACAGAATCTATTCAAAATTTTTGTAAAAGGTTTAATTTAAAAGAATTTAGCAGCTGAAAAGTTAAAGGACCACCTTCAGTAGCTAGTATTTCAATTAATAAACACAAAAAAAAACCTATAAAAGAGCAATTTGATAAATCAAGATTAAATTTTAATTATCACTTGTTTTGCAAAAATTGTTCTGGTAAGAAAATGGTACATTCACATCCATGACACACAAGTAGAGAGTTCTTACTTTAAGAATAAACAATAGGAAAAATTAATTTTAAGTCAAGAACTACTTTTTCATTTTTATCTAAAAATTTTTATTTAAAATTTATAATTTAAGGAGATTTAATACCAATCAAAAATTTTTAATTGCTGATTGATATTAAATTATTAATTGTAAAGTCTTGTTTTTCTTTTTTAAGATTACAGTTAATAATTTATTATATTATCAATTGTTTTATTAATGATTTATGATTGGAAATGTAAGTTTATAGTATATTAAATTCATAGGTATTGGAAAACTTTGCTTCTCAAGTTCCAGCTGCTTCTTGGGAAACAGAAATAGAAAAGTAAGTTTTTAAAAATTTTTTCATACTGAAACAAAAAAGATATATGCATTTAAGGAACTTATGGAATCTATAATGCAGAGTACAGTGTCCCATTAAATAAAATAATAATAAAAAGCATTTCATATTGTAATTGCTGTTTTGCTGGGATAAAGTGGGTTTTAAATACATTGTAAAACTCCAGACTGGAGTTTTACAATGTATTTAGATCTGTTTGTTGTTTTATATAAAGTAATCTAGTTACTTTTTGGTTGAAAGAAAGTTATTGATTTTTCCTGAAAAATAGAGGATTTATTTCATATAATGGAAAGAATTTAATCTTTTCATTATATGAAATAACTAATGCTATAATTTATCAATTTTGTAATTATTGAAAAAACAGACTGACTGCTGTTACAGTTTATAGTAATCACAGACTGATCTGTGATTAGTCTAAACCAGGGTCTAAACTGTAACAGTAAAATAAAGAAGAGTTCTCTAATTTTTAAATATTTTAAATAAACATACTACTGCTTTTGCTGCTTCTACTCGTATAATCTAATATAATAGCAAATAGTGCTTATTTGATATTAGATTATTTTAATTAAACTGTAACTAATCATATTTTACTAAGAATGTAATAAATCTTATATAATAAATTAATATTTGTTAAATGCAGATTAAATATTAAAATGCATAAAATCTTAATAAAATATCCTATTATTTAGTATTTAAAAAAAAATATAAATAAAATTTTTGATACTAGAGGGACAAAAATTGTTTTAAACTATAATAAAAATGACAGTGCTACAATAAGATAGACCAATGCAAAAATTGCATGGGAAACTCTATATATAGTTTTAAATAGAAATGAATAGGCAGCAGCAAGAAATTAACTAGTATGACATATGGCACAAATCCCAATGTGTTAAAAGCATATTATTAGTAATAAATATTCATCTGAAATCATCTCTCTTGTAATAAAATATCATTTCCAGATGATTCGTAGACTTCCAAATACTTTATTTGTAAGAAAAACCATAAAAACAGCATATTATTAGTAATAAATATTCATCTGAAATCATCTCTCTTGTAATAAAATATCATTCCAGATGATTCGTAGACTTCCAAATACTTTGTTTTTATGGTTTTTCTTACAAATAATGTGTAAAGAATTGACTCAAATTCTTGAGATTTGATTCAATTCCTTTTTGAAATTTTATATTTTTTAATTAAAATTCAATTAAAAGAAAACGGATTTTGTTTAAAAATTTATAAAAATATGAATATTTTTATAACAAATAAAATTAATTTTTTGAGATACTATTACATTATTTACTGATGTGCAACCAAAATTCAAATGCATAATTCCCATGTTGCTGTATAGACAAAATTTTATAGTAAATTTGTTTTCAAGATTGAATAAGTCTAACCAAATATCAAAGTTAAAAACAATTTTAAAAATACAGTAGGTCCCCAACTTACATGATTTTGATTTGTGGTTTCAGAAATAAGCAAATATGTTGTTTTATTTTTATTCAATTTTCATAAAATGTGAATAAAAAATTCATTGAACAATTTACTTTTCTGTAAAAATATCACTTACAACCTTAAATTTTCTTATCTTTGCATCAAGTATGCTCATAAATTTCATATGGCTATTTTTTTGCTAATATATGCATTTGTGTATGTCTAATTTAAGCATTGTTAGAATTGTGCAATTTTTGACTTATGCAGAATTTCTTTTGGATGAATATGTAAATTGGACTACTATAATTAAAATAAAACAAGGAAAAATCTAAAAAATATATCTTTTTCTTGTAAATGATTTGCCAAAGGTTGATGAATTATCTACAAAATAATCATAGTAAAGAAATTTCATTAATTTTTCATAGTTAAATGGCAATAATGGACCATTGATGAACAAACTATATGAATCCATTCTTTACTTTGATATAAATTTTCCTGATAAGTATTATTCATAGTTTTTATATATAATACATATATAGGGTAGTCCTCAACTTATGACTGCTTTGATTTACAGCCAACTCATACTTAAAATGGCATGTCATCGATAAATTCTGCGTTTGGTCAATATAATTGATCTGAGATCAATTCATGGACCTAGTAGTCTAATATATAAAAAGCATCCATTCTTGGTGTGATTCTTGTAATTTTGTGTTCTTTATGTTCATTGAGATAATATATAGTCTTGAAAAATCCATAAATTTTGGGCATTTTTGATTTATGATAGTGGGGATTCAAAATTTTTGAAACCGAAATTCAGTGTAAGTCAGACTGTCTGTATATACACATTATCTTTTTGGAACAAACTGTACGTCACCTAAGCGGAAGATCTTCAGCTTCCTTACAATAATTACAAACCAATGAGATTAATTGGTTCAGGCGCGAATTCAAGTTTGTAGAGCTTTGGATGATTCCATTTATTTTTTGTAAGCAACAAGGTTAGGTAGGCATAATGATAGGTGTTCAATCATTTTTTCCGGAAAATTGATTTTGAGCATTTATTAGGAAAGTTTCAATTTATTATTTACAAATTAATCTGTGTTGATTTTCGCAAAATGCAGCATTATATAGTCGTAACTAAACGAGTAATTAAGCGATAAGTTAAAGCACCAAGCAAAGCACCGGCAATAACATAATAGCGACTACAAGAAGTATTTTATTTTATTGTTTTATTTGAAAATGTATGCTTCTTTCTGCATTTGTAATAAAATTAAAAACTGTTCCAAATGATTCTCATTGATAGTGTTTATTTGTTAATTGACCAAATGATAAAAACCAAACGATATTTATTTTGTTTCCATGACAACTTAATTGTCGGATTTAAAAAAGAGAATATAAAAATTGAACGTGAGTGTCAAAATGAATTTTATGTTATGTCTGTTTTGGTTTTCTATTAATTTTTCTAATAAGAATTTGTGTTTGATAGTCAATATTTGTGTTGGATAGTCAAATTTATAGTTTGTTCTACCATGTCTTTGAAAGTTCTGTATAAAGACAAAGTATAACAGATTTCAACTGTTACATATTTACTTACAAGGCTCGACAAACTCGGTAGCCAAGTAGCCAATTGCTACCAGAATTCCATTTTGGCTACCGCTTACAAACAGGTGGTAGCTATTTGGCCACCGACTAATGCAAACAGCTGATTCTAGGGATTCCGATATTGTAAAGAAGGCCGATAGTCCTAATTAAATTTAGAATCTGAACCTTTAGGACAAATTTCGTCTCTGTATGCTTTAAATTTATTAAAATATTGTTTAATGTTTTTATTATGATAGTCGAGCACCTAAATGAATCGCTTTGTTTACATTTCGATCCTGACCATGTTTTCTCCAAACTCTCTCTTATTGGCTGCTGGATTTAGTCTTCCATAGCCGTCAAAGTGTACTTAAATATTTTCATTTAAAAAGAGATGATAAAATATATGCATATAATTTGATAAATTTACAAGGAAATTAACTTGTTTGATTGTGTTGCATTGGCAAACACACACTAGACTTCTTTTTGAGGTAAACAAATTTGGTCAGTCACTTCCTTGAATAAGCCTAAATGCCGTTTTCCAACGAAATTATTTTTGTCAGAAGAAGGATTTATTCCCTTTTGATAACATTTTTTCTGTAGGCTTTTCATATATAACTATAGGTTTACATTTAATAAAAATGTATTTTCCAATGGTGCCCTCATATTGTGATTAAGTAAAACCTGGTAATAGTTTTATATCATATGTGACATAATGTTTTTTTTTTATTTTTAATCCTTTTAAATAAACGTATTTTCACAATAGTAATCGATTAATAAAAATATATTCTATTAAAAGTAATATAAATTATATAAGTTTGTGTATGTAACGAACCAGTAATTGCACCAAATTTAGCCAATAAAAACAATTATAAATATATGTTTATAATTGCAGGAATTACAAACATTTATTTAATGCACATTAAATCCTTTCAGTAAATCGGTAGAATTTTGTTAGATAATGCTTATATCATTAAAAATAATCTAATATTGATAATTTTCACAGCTTTTCCTACAAAATCGAAATGAATTTCATGTAGAATGTAATCTGTGGTCGTCGCCCAGACTAAGGGTAATGGAGCAGGGGTCATGGTCGAACGTGGGAGAAGTTCCGGACTTCTCAAATGCTCTGGTTCAAGCTTCTAACTGCGGAATCCATAAAGATATTAAGACAACGAAAAATGGAAAGCATATTGAACGAAAAACTGACATTGGAACCCCCTCCCATGGAAATAAGTGATTGAGCAAGAAAGTTAGATAAGAGTTTCTTGTTGTATTCAAAGTTATTTTTTATAAAAAAAAATTAACAAAATAACATGCCAATAAAACTTGGAATACAAGTAAAATAAACTGGCAAAAATTTACACAACTTTAAGTTAAATAGATTGACATGCCAATGGCAAAATTAGTAAAATAGATATGTAAAAATTTCACCTGATATGTTTTAAATGACTTTAAAAATTTCACATAGATATAATAATTTTTTGGATGTCATTTGCTGTGTGACATCTTCAAGTCAATAAAACTACGGAGATAAGTGATTTATCTCCGTAGTCCACATAACTACTACTAACTTTATTTTACAAAATAAAAATTATCTGCAACTACCATTGGTCCTCATTTAATTTCATGGTTAGATTCTTGAAAATTGTGACATTAATTGAAATGAGATTAGCTTAAATCAAAAATATCATAAGCCTAGCATTATAAATCAAGGTATATTCTGAGAATTCTTTCTGGTTGGTACTAAAAGGGAAAACTTAATACAAAACGAAAGTTTAGTATTAAGTCTTAAGCAGTTATATTTTAAAGAACTATATAAAAGTAATCTTACTGTTTATAGAGAGAGTTAACAACAGCACTTGTTAACAGTCCAAACAATATTTGGTAATTTTTCTAATCTAAATATTACAGTACTGTTCAATAATGAAATGAAATGAAACAAAAGCACAATTTAATTGTAAAATATTACATAGCAGTTATATAACATGATGTTTCACAGATGATAAAAAAATTATTTTGTAATAAAAGATAGGTAATGAAAGGAATAGAGAGCTTACTCAAAGGTTTAACTTTACTAAAAACAAAGAATGAAGAGAGAAGAATATAGGAAAGTAAGAGGAAAGGAGGAATCTAACAAAAGACAGTTGTTGACCGGATGGCTATAGTGGAAATGTGCTGTACTTCCATCCTAAAGGATCTGGATCCCACATCTCAGATTTTTTCAGGAGCAGGCAGCTCAGCTCATTTAACCCTTTGCATGCCAGAAATAAAAAATAATGGTATTAACAAGCCAGTTAATTAAGTAATTAAGCCTAATTAATATGTAAAAAATTAAAATAATCATATAACACTTAATTTTCATCAAAAGCTGTAGAAGTTTCAAGAGATGATTATTTTTTTGTTCTCTTTCTAACAATATAAATAGTTTTTGATTTTTATTTTTTTCAAAAGTTTTTATCCTTATATGAGATTGCCAAAAAAACAATATTTAAATATGAAATTTTAGCCATGCAATGATATAATTAATATTTTTAGATAGTGACAAGTCCTCCGAACAAATGAGCCATGAATGAATAAATTTGGCAAAAATTTTCTAAAATAAAAAACCACAACTTATATAACTTTTTGTTGAATGAAGTTATATCATAATTATTAAAACAAATCACATGAATTCATTGAAATATTGCCATTTTTATTAATATTTCATATTTATTAACTTGTTCTTACTTCACTTATGTAATTTTTAGTAGTACTTTTTATAAATTTTTTATTTATATGAAAAATCCTAATATACAGTCGGACCTCCAATTATCAAACTTCTATATATCGAAATTCTCAAAGTTTTTTGTTAGTCCCATGAAATTTCCATTGAAATTTGTTTCTGTATATCGAAATTTTTAATTTCAGAGGTGTGGGAAAAGGATACGGTAAGGAGTCTAATTGGGTCTGGTAGAAAAAGCGACAAATAAACAAAATGGATGTGTCAATTTGTACTGTAGAGGGGGTTAAGTGTAAAGTTCTAGGGCTTTTTTCGGTTTCAGTTTTGTATGTTACTTGTGTTAATTGGCTTAAAACCAAAACTGAACCGAGAGATTTTAGTTAGTCTTTGTTCAGCTCTACTAAATGTTTACCATGCTACCATGAAATTTGCAGTGGTAGCCAAATGTCTACTCAACTTTTTGAAATTTGTCAAGCTCTGTTTGCTGCTTCAACTATGAAGAAAATGATCCCTTTCTGAAGTGGATCATAACTGTTGATGAAAAATAGTCCCTTTCTGAAGCGGATCATAACTGTTGATGAAAAATGGATTGTTTATTCTGAAGTGAATCATAACTGTTGATGAAAAATGGATTGTTTACAACAAAGCTGAATGCAAGTGGGTTGATGAAAGATGGATTGTTTACAACAAAATTGAACGCAAGCAATCATGGAGCAAAGAAATGAACTGGCTCAAAGCACTCCAAAACCCAATATTCATCAAAAAATGATGCTCTTTGATGGGATTTCAAGGGAATTGTTTTTTTGAGCTTCTACCATACAATTCCAAATTAATTCAGAAGTGTACTGCCACAAATTGGACAAATTGAGAGTGATTCCATCAAACAGAAGAAGCCAGAATTGATTAACAGAAAAGTATAGTGTTTCACCATGACAATGCCAAACTTCATACAAGTTTGATGAGTCATCAGAAGCTGTTGCAGCTTGGATGGGACATACCATATCTGCTATATTCATATTCAATATATCTGGCACCCTCCGATTATTACTTATTCTGGTCTTTATAAAATTCTTTATATACACTTAGTTTAAATAAGGATGTCAAAAATCACTTGGTTCAGTTTTTTGCAAACAAAGATCAGAAATTCTACAAGCATGGAATCATGCTACTACCAGAAAGATGGCAACATGTATTGGACCAAAATGATCAATATATAATTAAATAAAATATTTATATACTATAAAAAAATCATCATTTATTTTCATGAAAACAAAATTACTTTCCAAACAACCCTATACATATAAATATTTATAAACTTTATAAAAAGTAAATAAAAGCAATATGAGATTCCTTTTCATTACACCTATGTACTATTCTTGTTGTAAGTCTCAGTTGTTTATTGGCAATTTAACCCTTGTTTCATCTTTTCCTGTTCTTCATCTTTTTTTGTTTCTTAGTATGTTAAATATGGTCGGAGCTCTTATTCGGACTACTTTCTTGTTATTCTTTTTAATTATATTTTTTATAGTTTTAAAGTTGCTCATGCTGAATGGGATTTTTACATATTGGTCTTGTTGGGTGTCCATAGGTATGCCAGTTGTGGTTCCTTGTTAGTTCACGTTGCCTACGCTTCGTTTATTGAGATCTTCTACCACTTTATTACGTATTGCTTGCATAAAAACTGCTTTATATCCATGTTTGTTCGTAAATATTATTTATTTCCTCTTGCTAATCTTGAATTTTATTGCAGTGGGTGATAGCCCTTTTGAAGTAATTATAAAAAGCTGTTCTTTTATATCTGTTTGGGTCATTCGACCAATATAGTATAATTATCTGACTGCTAGACGGTTTTCTGTAGTCCTTGTTCTGGATGGTTTTCTGGTGTTAAAAGAATTTTCTTTTACTTGTATTTCTACATTTAAAAAATGTAATTTTTTGCACTTTTCTGTCCTGTTTTAAGCATTAGGCCATATGCCTCATTAGTAAAAGCTTGATCTAGACTTTTGGTTCTATCTTCATACTTCCAAATAAAATGTTTATAATATTACTTTTTCTTTTCACTTTCTTCTTCAATATAATTAATGGAATAATTTAACAGCTCTACTGCTATAGATTATTTCGATTTGTTTCATTTGAAATTAAATAATTATAATATTTACTAATTGCAGAATATAATACCATTTTAAATAATTGCGCCATCTGTGGAGAAATGATGAAAATAAATTCCATTTTTAATTTCTTAAAAAAGTATACAAGAAGATAACTGTTTTGAAATTTTTATTATAGGATATGAAAGCATGATTAAATAAACATTCATAAATATTCTATTCAAAATATAGGATCAAATTTCTGATGGAAAATTTCTTTGATGAATTTATTAAAAATTATATCATCTATAAAAATTCATATTTGATATAGAATTAGAACTGTTCCATAAAGCATAATCGAAATAAAAAATTTAAAGCCATATTGGATTAAAATATTTAAATTTTATACGAAAATAAACATGTAACATGATACGTGTATAAAAAAAAAAGTCCGCGTCAGCTAGATTGGCGTGTTGATAAGAAGTTCGGTTAACCCATTATTTAAAAATAGAGCAAAATATAGGATCAAATTTCTGATGGAAAATTTCTTTGATGAATTTATTAAAAATTATAATATCTATAGAATTAGAACTGTTCCATAAAGCATAATCGAAATAAAAAATTTAAAGCCATATTGGATTAAAATATTTAAATTTTATACGAAAATAAACATGTAACATGATACGTGTATAAAAAAAAAGTCCGCGTCAGCTAGATTGGCGTGTTGATAAGAAGTTCGGTTAACCCATTATTTAAAAATAGAGAGGGCAAGAGCACGCCTGAGGCATACAAACTGTAGTAAACCACATGCAGTGAGCAAAGCTGGGTATAAGATCAGCGTCGTAACGCAATGTTAAAATAGGGAGTTTTTGCCATTGCGTTTACTGGCTACGCTAAACCTTAAAATCACGTGACCGAATACGGTAAAAGCAGATAGCGTACATTAGTTTTCAAGACATTTTGCCCGGTCGTGGTTACTGTAACAATAAATCCTTGCGTCGCGCAACAATGGACGATTTGTTAAATGTTACTGTATTTGGTGGAGTGGAGGATAGCTATATCGATGATGCTATTTTAATTAATATATTAAATCAGGAAAAGCATATCTTTAAAAGATCTTTGGGTACTTACGTATTAACGCCACCGCGGGAGAAGTTGCGCTAATGCGCCAATAAAGAGCAATCTTATTGTACACACAGCTGCGGTGGCGTTAATACGTAAGTACCGATCTTTGAATTATGGCATAAATTATTTAGGTTTTTTTAGTCCGTATCTGAAATTTCCTGTAAAATTTCGTTGCTTCTTCATATATTACTCTTCGGTTCCTGATCTGCAAATTAAATTGAACTGTGAGAAATTGCCTGAATATCTCAAATTCAATAGGTAATATTTTCAAAATATTTTATACTAAAACCTGGCATGAATAGAATGACGACAGAATTCAAGCACACGTTCGCGTCGCGTCCATGACAAGCGCCGTCTAACGAGATGTTTTACTTGCATTTCATCATCTGAACTAGTAGGGAATAATTCTTTTGACAAGTTTATTACTATGAAAAAAATATTTACCTCGACCTTGATACAAAATTCGATCATAAATTTTATTGGAATCTGAGATTCGTGAAGTCGCTTTTCATGGATGCGACATGAAGGTCGACGCGACGCGAACGGATGTTTAGCGATTTAGCTAGTTTTAGTTTTTAAAGCGATTTTCTAATTTAGATACTCTAAATTTAAGAAGTCGTATTTTATATGTGAAAGAATAAATTTAAAAAGTAAATTAATATATCTTTTCTCTGCCATAATTTCAAAAAGTAGTCGACACGTTCCTTTTCCGAT
>AYEL01066968.1:0-17636 GCA_000484575.1 Olivierus martensii | reverse complement strand
CTCAGGTACACTTTCAGCTCGTACAATACAGTATGTACTGTACGAACTGAAAGTGCGGGCTGTAACAATATGTTTTTCTCTACAAAGTTTTAAAGATGATTCTAACTCTTTTCTTTTACAAAAACGAATAATTACGTAGCTTGTCCAGACACTCCACTGACGTCATTATAGATACCCTATCCCCGTAGTCATTACATAGACTCGTGTTTGCTAAAAAAAGTTGTAGAATGTTGTTTTATAACTTAGGCATGCATAGTAGGCCCTACTTAAAAAAAAAAATCGTTAAAACAAATTCTTAGGGGTCTAGTTGTAGCTTGTAGGCAAATTAAAAAGATAGGCTATTAGGGCCAACATTTTGAGCCAATCAGTCCTTGCAACAGGAACAATAAAACATTTTTGTTGATGGTTTGACACCAGCACAGACCACATGGAACCAATCAAAACACTTTTCGCATTGAATCATATCTTCTTCCTGCATTCGCCATCTGAAATAAAAAAGTATAAGCTTAAATTGCACCGCTCGAAAACGTGGTGCAATTTAGGAAAATCGGCGTGGTGCAATTTAGGATAAACGGCCATATTTGTACAAACGCCGAGTTGTTTTAGGATAGAATGCACACTTTCAATTGAACTTGAGGTTTTTTAATGCTCAGTTTAACCGCTTTAAAACCATATTATTGAAATTGTACTCACCATATACAGGAGCGTGTTGACACCAATCTAACAACGCACGAAAATAACAAAATTAACCGCAATTTCACAATAGTTACTGTACGGTGACATTATGCCCACGAGCATGACAGAACTTGTTGCCCGGACTGTAGTGGAGTTGATGGTCACAAAATGCCCGTTTGTGGCGACCCACGACAATTCCTTTCGGCGCTACACGAGCGGTGCAATTTAAGCAATAGTGCAAATTAGGCACACTTCCCCTACAGAGTTCACGTTAGCAGGAGATTTTCTCGTTAATTTGAACTAGCATTCTGTCAAATAATTAAAACAGTAATCATCATCTGACATGTAGATTTCCGAAACTGTACTGTATACAGTAATTCTTGCTTTTTTGTCATTATTATGACACTGACCATTATATGCATTTTTACGTCATAATGACGCAAAAATGAACATAATGATATGACATTAAATGGTTTAGCAATGAGTTGCATAATAATGTTCATTTCTCTGTAAGAGGTGTTCAACCCGTCGATCGCGGAGCGATTTTTGGTCGATCTCTTGTTTATTCCTCCTTACAAATTTAATTAAAACTGAAAACATAATAATTTCTTTATCATTATTTTGTATTATTTTTTAATTCTCTTTAAGAGTATTACTATTGTTTATTTTTCGTTAAAATTATGAAATCGATAATTTTCTTATCATTTGGAAGTATACACATAAAAAGTTTCCAATATTAATTGATATTGCGCAAAAATTCTGTCGTGTTTCGGATCGACAAACTTGTCAAAATCCGCTTTCTCAAATATGAACGTCAAAAAAAAATCAAGAAGCCAAATTACAATTGATCATCTGGAATATCAGGCGTGTCAAACTCATTTTAATGAGGTTTGTGCAGTTGACGTCACAGGTCACGTGTCATAAGTACAACAAGTTTGAGAGCTGGCGTGTTTGTATGCTTATTGTATCGGAAACAAAGAATGTCTAACTCTTGTTATGCGTTCGGAGGCAGCAATGATAACGCAAAGAAGACGTCTAGAGAGAAAAATATTTCGTCACTTCTTCCCGCATGGTAAGCCATCTCTTATGAAAGAATGGCTTATTAGAATCAGACGTGATAAATTCGAACTAACGTCAACCAGTAGAATATGCTATGAAAATTTTGAAGACAATTGCTTCCATTTCGAAAATTTTACGAATAGAATATTATTAAAATCTACAGCTATTCATCAACCAAATTTTCTTTCAAGTATAGTTTAGTTAAACCTAAACAAAAACGAGCGTTGTATAACAGAGTGGTTCTCAATTTTTTTAACTCCGCGACCCAACATATTTTTTTGAAATCGTACTGCGACCCAATTGTTTATTTTATAATATAAAATAAAACGGTAGTATATCAGCATGATATTGTATGTACTAGGATTAATTTATAGTACAATGGACTACGATGTATTACTCACATACAACTAAATATAACCATGAACTGTAAATTAAAAACATACACTGTAATTCTTATACTTCAATACAAAAACATACACTTCAACAAAATACAAAATACAATTACTAATTTTAACACACTAAATGAACACATTGACTATTAAAAAATGGTAATGTTCATACAAAGTTATTCTTATTGCTGTTCTAACAATTATACACTAGTTCAAAACTAGCAAAATTGGGAAGGGGAATATGCCGACGAATGCCGGGACGGGCGGAACAAATATGCTCATAGACTTAAGTTACATCCACAATGTCAAAATTAATATCTTAACTTATCAGAAAAATTAATACTATTCAGAATCTCATAATTAATTTTCAAAATTAACGTAAAAAACTTTTTTGTCTATTTATTTATTTACTTATTTTTTATATTTTTAAATCGATATTTTACCAGTTCCTTCGCGACGCATTAAAAATGTAACGTGACCCAATGGTTGAGAAACACTGGTATAACATGAAGTAATACTTTGATCCATATTTGCTTATTTTTATTTACTTGTAATAAATCCTAATTGAATTCGATTAGTTACAATGAAAACAAAATTTGAGTTCCACGTAAGGGCCTATATTTAAAGACTGTAAGAAAAGTATATTTTAAAAAGTAAGTTTGATTAAAAAAATTGAAAAATAAGCAATATTAATTTAACGTTTTAGGACATAATTTATTATTATTATTTAATCAGGAAAATACAATCTTAAAAATTGTGTTTACAACAAATAGGCTAAATAAAGCATGCACGAATACAAAGTTATTCCAATATAAAATATAATTTAAAATAGATTATACATTTATTTTCGGGAGATATTGTGCTGTGCACAGTATAAATGACATATTTCTTCATTTCTGCTCTTACCTTCGCCTCAATCAAAAATTTTGAAGAATCTTCTTGCTGAACGCAAATATTGCCTATATACTGTATCTATCTCGGTACAGTAAGGCTCCTTTTTCTGTTTTTGTTTATACATTTTGTTGAATCATCGTCTATGCCGATCATTTGAATATATTTTAAAATTTCAACATTATAGTACGTTTCACGAGTCATGGCCGGGCTATGCGCAGTAACGAAATGGGGCTCTGGATTAAACAGGTTTCCGCTGTCGACCTCAGGTACACTTTCAGTACAGTACAGTATGTACTGTACGAACTGAAAGTGCGGGCTGTAACAATATGTTTTTCTCTACAAAGTTTTAAAAAAGATTTTAACTCTTTTCTTTTACAAAAAGAATAATTACGTAGCTTGCCCAGGCACTCCACTGACGTCATTGTAGATACCCTATCCCCGTAGTCATTACATAGATCGTCTTTTGCACTGCGCATATAATTACCCCGGCCATGACTCGTGAAACGGACTATACCATAACTAATTAAATACATTGGATTATCTAATGAAGAATAGATTTTGATCTCGTTTACACTCCTTTATGCTGAAGCACTAGTTTGTTTACCTTCTTGCACGTGACTTCTATAGTCTCGATACCAAAGACTGCACAAACTTCATTAAGGGCTATGTAATGAGCCTGTAAGATGTCGCGGGCCACATCATATTTAAAATTTTTTTAAATAATCTTAAAATTTTAGAGTAAGAATTCAGAAATATAGAGAGAATAATTAAAAATATCTGTGTAATCAAATGAAAATATTACAAAAATATATAATTACTATAAAATTGCTTTTAATTATACATGGTTTTAATTATACGTAATTTTTATATTTAATCTCGCTATCAATCTTTAATTTTCTATTAAGCGTTAAAAGTCACATTTTTTGTACAAAATCAAAAGCTTTCCATTAAAATTTAATAATTCAAATATCCATAACTACTTAATTTTTTAAATAAGTTAATCACAACAAATAAATCTTTAACAAGCCCGTTAGCATGTCCTTTATACACTCCTTCAAAGAAGGATTGTTTGGAATTTTATTATTGTATTTGCCTATCCAAAAAAAACAGGTTCTCATTTGTGGCTTTTTGTTTTTTGGAAAGTAATTTCGCACAAACCCATGTAGTTCTTACAGGAAAGCATTTAGTTTGTGTCAACGATCTGAAAAATCAGTCATCTTACGTATACGTCGATAAGGCCAATCGAAAAATCTCGTGCAATTACATTTCATTAAAATCAAACTAGTGTTTATGACAGCTACGAAGCGAGAGTTACTTCCTATTATCTCATAAAATATTGTTCTCATTTTCATTTTAGTTGAGAGCATTGGGGCCACAAAATTCACATCGAGGGCCGCCAGTTTGACACCCCTGATCTGGATGGTTGTCTGTGATTGGCCACTTCTTCATAATCAACTGATTAATGAAAATATTGCGAGCTCCAAACAATGCCAAATTTCACATTAACTTTTAATCAACCAGTATTTCCTGTAACTTATGAGTCTATAATCAATCTGTTGTTTTTTCTAACTTTGATTTTTTAAAATAGAAAAATAAATATTTTGTTTCAATATATTTGTTTTATTTGTTGAATTAAAATAAATATATTGATTTATTTAAATTAAGTGATAAATAAATTTTTAAATACACAAAGTTTTTAGGAATGGGAGAGTGGGTCCTCCGAAGTGAGTGAGTACATCTAACTGCATAGTTGTACTTAATCAGATATCAGGTTGAGGGAACGTGAATGTGATCTTTATAAGAGAGTAGATCGCCGAATCGGCCCGCCACATAAACTAGAACCACAGATTTCTGTGACTAGAACACATTACAGTTTCAAGGCCCACTTTCATAAAATTCTAATCGAAAATAAAAAATGAAATAATGGATATTCTGTACAGTGTACGTATACACTAGCAAGATTACTCCAAGTTTTGATGATATAATTAACTATGAACATAGTAAATTTCACCATTCACAGTAAGTCGTAAATTTGTTTTTACAAAATTAATTACTTAGGTATCTAATATTTTGTAGCATTCTGATGAAATAGGTTGTTAACAATCAATCACTTTAATAGAATACTTATGTTTTTAAAGAAAATTGTCTGAATTGATTAATTCGTAGGACGAATTATTTTCTGATGTTTCTAATGAAAAAAAATGACAATTTTCTACGGATGCTTTGAACTCTTTGTATACAAACAAAACTAAGAAAAGTAACACAAGAAAAGTATATTTTTAAAATAATATTGATACACAAATACTGTATATTCTTTGTTTAAGTATCACAAAAGTGGCTACACACATTAGCAAGATTGACAAGAATGTATGCAGATAAATTGGCACAACCATTATTCTTGTCCTGTGTGATGGTGAGAGGAATATGTTTGTGTAAGAATCGATCTTGCTTGAACGTGATTAGTCATTTTAAGTCAAAATAATTTTTATTAATTATTAATGATTACCTAGTATTATCATGAATAATTTCATTACATTATTTAATAATTACATAATTATGGTGCTGTAAGGTTAAATTCGCCCTTAGGTACTTTTCAATTTTTATACAGCCCACTTCTTCCTGAAGATTGTTTATCCTGCCTGCTTCAAAAAATAATTGCTTACCCCTGCTATACACTATTACACTATTGTGCTAGAAATGGCAAATTAGTATCTTGTCCCCTAACTAGAATATAAATGCAATAGCTGTTGACATAGTGGATTACAGCTGAAAAATATGTATTGAATAGTTTATATATATTTTTAACACAAAAAATTCACATCTTTGCATTTAAATTGTGTGAAGTTTTTTAATAAAATATTTTGTCATTTATAAGAAATAATTATCATAATTACTAGAGAAATATTAGACTTTCATAGAGAAATCAGAATATTCAAAAGAAAAATCAAGTCGTGAAAAAAACAATTATTTATTTTAATAAATTTTTGATTGAATAAAATAAATGATTGAATAAAATAAATGTGTTCATTTATTTTATTCAATCAAAAATATAAACAAGAAAAAATTATTTTCTGTAAAGAGCAAATTAACTAAATGTAATAGTTTTTTTTTATTATCCATGTCCAGTTTATATGAATAATTACGCAATAAATAAAGTGCTTTTCGTTCGTATATTGTGTGACACATTTTCAAATTGGAACAGGCTAAAAAGTCAAGAATTTACAATATGATTACTGAATATTCTGGTTCTAAATATTTATGCTGACTTGTGAGACTGAATCAGTCTTATTTTAAAACAAGCTCAAAATCTGGAATACTGAATGTCAGATAACGAAAGTCCAAATTAAGAAAAATTTTCTCGCCAATTTGAACTAAAATTCTATGAAATAATTAAACCAATAATCATCACATGACATGTAGATTTCCCAAACTTACTGTATACAGTATTTAATTCTTGTATTTTTATCATAATATTGCACTGTACTGAATATGATTTCATCCCTGAAATTTCTATTCTTGTCAAGTGGCTACTAACAATTTTTTTCTAACGATGGAAATCTGGAGGAAGAAGGAAATGATGCATTTAATAGTTCATTCATATTGTCAATATTCGATATCCGTTGATGTAGGTCATCTGATCAGCCTGACTTTTAATTTGATCATCAACCAATAACAGCATCTTCCTCTGCCAGTTTGATAATGATTAAACATACAAAACTCAATCCATTTTAATTAATGTGTGTTGCCTTTTTTATTAATAAATTTGTGTGATATTTTTATCAATATTTTTTAATACTGGAAACTGTTCATTGCAATGTGTTTTGAAATTATGTTTTATTCTAATATCGTCTTCACATCGTCATAGACTGAAATTTCATTTTTAATATTTTATGCAGTTTTGGTTTTGTTTTTCCCATTATTGTTTTCTTATTTTTTTCCGTAAAGAAAACAAAATAAAGCTAAAAAATCTTTAGTCTTATAATGCATTTCTAGATTATATTTAAAGAATTTAATAATTTATAAAAGAAAAATTTAAAACACACAAATGAAAGAAATTATGGAAACTCACAGATTTCAAAATAAATCTGTTTTTCTATAATTTCTTAAATTTGTGCTTTCTTAATTTTTCTGTTTTAAAAGAATAAACAACACGAATAATTGTACAATTAAGAGTTTGCTTAGTAAAAAAAATTAGACTTAATGAAATTTATATTTTAGTGTTAGAGACGTGCCTATATGTCTTACACTAAAATACTAACTCCTAATACTAGTTCCTTACTTCACAAATATTGGCAGATGATTTAAATATATTTACTTAATGCGTCAATAAAAGACTGGCAAACATTTGATGATTTGGGATTATAAAGATATAATATAACAATAAATCAAAATTAAACATTAAGGAAAATTGTTAATAATTTCCGGTGTATTGACCATTTAAAGTATATCGTTTAGTTACGTCAGGATTTTAAAAGACGTCGGGCGAGTATAGCTAAAGGCTCCTTGTACAACGAAATGTATCGATCGATGACTGAGAGCACGATAGGTCTGTACCGTCTCCCTGCATCCAAGCGCAAGTATGGCGTGTTGGTTGACGTGACCCCACTGGCTATCAGCCAGGAAAGAGCCTGAAAGAGGCTCATTGTTATTAATTTAAAACGATCGTCTCATGGAGACTCTAGAAAGGGACGAAGAATTTGGTGAGTGATTGTTTAAAAACTATTTATATTATCACAAAAGATGATTTTTTGTACTGCATTTACGAACCTAGTATTGGTTCGGAAGTGAGCTGCAACTGTTTCGTACAATTTAAATATTCGTTAAGATCATATAAAGGATTAAGTGTCAAACTTCGATTTGCTGTTGGAGAATGATTCACGTGTTTTGATAAGGCAGCTGAAAATGAACTATCTATAGATTATCTTGATTGTGATCAGACATCTGAAGAATTTATAATTATCAGTGAAAGTGCTCACCTGTAGAAGAATACTTACTTTATACCTGAAGATATTTTTAGATTCTACTTAAATAACAATACATCATAATCCTAGTGGATAAAATTTAATCTATAATGTATTTTAATCTTTCAAAGGATATCATCTGAGTTTTCCTTTACTTCTTCTTAAATGAGTTTTAAAATATTTTGTGTTCTGGTATTGATATTAGCTACTTCTTTTTAATACTGCAATAATATTTAAGAATCCTATATTAATGCAAAAATCATTTTAGGACGATTCTACTAATTCAACATGATGCTAAGAAGAAACTCTTATGAAAAAGTCAAAATAAGTAGGCTTACCAATCTCAATAATATCCCAAAAATTTAATATGGACTGTTGCCAAACTACTTGATGCGTAACATATTTTTTATTTGAAACACTCAAATAAATTTTCATTTAATATTGTATATAATTTATAAAACGAAGCTCTATTTAATTTGATAATCTTAACGTGAATTCATTGATTGGATTGAATTGTCTACTTACTGATTCAGATCCTCTTGTGATTTCTCACTACTATCTATATTTAATTTTGTAATTAATGAAAATGATCTGTAAATAAATTTTGAAAAATAATAGATATATTTTTTTTAGAGAAATAGGACTAAAAATTAAGGATGCAGTATAAACAAATTTTTAAAGATATGTGATTTTATAAAATAATATATTGATAATTTTTTTTAAATTTAATATTACATTAAAATATGACATTACTGGAATTCTTTCACTTAAATATTACATTAAATTTTAAGAATAGGAAAATTATATGTAATTGTTAAAAAATAACTTAAAAAATAAATTAATATTTGAAAAGGATATACATAATTAGCTGAATTAATAGAAATTTTTATCTTAAAATTATGCTAATTTTATAATTCTGATCTAAACCATTTAATTTTGGCACTAAACCAATATTATGATTATCACAATTACCTAAGAAAGTGTTTGGAATAGCGTATGGGATTACATACGATATATTTCATTTTCTTAGGTAATGTATTTGCGATTGATATATTTTATGCATGTTCAGATTTTCTCGAGAGGTTAGAGCTCGTCCTATTACTTCCCTTTACTTATTTGGCCGCCTAATCATGATTTTATGCTGATTCACTCTGTACTGTCTTTTCCTGCCGCTTAATGTTTCGTAATATGGAAAGTGTTATAAAACTAAAATTATTTTAAGAGTAGTAAGTTTTATATTTCATGTTTCGGTAGAACTCACCAAAGAAAATAAACATTTAATATACTTCTTCAACTATATTTCCAATTAATTTTAATTAATGTATTAAAAATTAAATATAAATTTTTAAGATAATTAATAAAATAGACTATATTTTTATTAAATAATTCAAATATAATGAGAACTTCTAAATAACTATTTTATTTAATAATTTTCCATAAATTAGCTAATCTAATACTGGTGTGTTTTAAAAAATAAATAGCAGAATCATTTAAGTATTATTAATTCAGTTTCAAAATAAACTCATTTATTAAAGAAATAAACTTTACTGAAACGGATCATTTAAATTAGGATAGAAAAAATAAATCCGTTAGAAAAACAAACTTATTCCATAACAGTATATATAAACACTGTAATTCTAATTTTGTTGACTGCACAGAAGTATGCTATACTCGCATTTGGTTGAGTTTAGTTCCAAGTTCTATCTATATCTTCAATTTTTTTTTAGGAACAGATTAGATTCTTCCTGAATTTCTTCTGAATTTCTTGAATCCCATTCTTCAACCATTCAATTGATTCTATTATAAATGTTTCTAATCATGGTGAGCTCTGAAACAGTTCCCCAATATATCTTATATGATTAGCGATATTACGAGTTAGCCTAATTGAATAAAACAAATCAATTGATTTCATAATCAGGGGAGGATTTAGGCATGGTCTTTATGGGCTGCAGTCCAGGGCTCCGTTCAATCAACGGGCCCCCTGTGCGGTCAAAACAATAAAAATAAAAACAATTTAAGAAAAAATAAATTATACAAAAATTTTTCGTACCTATATGAAGTTTAAATCGTTGGTTGGATTTGAATAAAACCAACGATTTAAACTTTGGATTTGAATTTAACTGCTATTGGATTTGAATAAAATATCAAATATCAATGTTTTAAATGACAATAATTAATAAATATGGTTGTCTTCTATCGGCTCTGTCAATAGTCGGTAAAATCAAAATATACTTTGTCATTTGTCAATTATGCAAATAATGTGGCAACGTCGGAATAGGAATGCAAGTCTAACTCCTCTAAAGCGTGTTAGCTTAGCGTAGCTCTCACCGTTTGACATTTCAGGTTAATTAGGTAGATCCCCAAACAGTGTTAATCTAGGGCAGGGCTGCCCAACCCGTCGATCGCGAGCTACCAGTCGATCTCGACAAGCTTTTTAGTCGATCGCAAGCCTCCGATCATCCGCCGATCAAATCGCTTGTTAAACTTCCACTTTACAATACATAGTAAAGGTGGTTTGTATTCTTGTTGAAACAAGAAAAATGAGGTTATCTATAGGTGTTTTCGTTTTGTGTCCCTTTTATCGTTTATTTAGTAATAATAGATCAGATCAATCTGTAGAATATAATAGTGTATCAAAAACAATCAATGAAGATTATTTCGATGAGTAAGCAAAAGTTTGTTGGACAAATGCGTTTACAGGATCAAATGTCTTTTCTTTCTTTATTATACTGAAGGTATTGAAGGTATACTTTCTTTATTATACTCAAGTCCGGATAACAGTATATCGTTGTTCCACATTAAAAGCGTTAAATTTATTTAAAAATAAACTAATTCAATTATTTAATTTTTTTTTTCTTTTAACCATAATTAATAGCGTAGAAAAGAAAATTAAAGCTTATCATTACCATGATGAATGGGAACATGATTTCTTTTTTCCATGAGTTAATGCAAATGTTCTTGTCTAATATGTAATTCAGTTGTTGCTATTCTAAAAAGGGAAATATCTAAAGACATTTTCAAACAATGCTCTTCAATTATGAAAATTAATATCTGAAAGACTGCGCAATATGTAGAGAAAAAATTATAGATTTAAAATCGAATTTGCATTCACAACAAAATATGTTGGTAAAAAGATTTTTAAGAAAAGGTTTTTAAGATTATCTCTTTCGTCATATAATCAAAATTTTGTATTAATTGCAAAATCTACACAATGTCAAATATCGCATTAAAATTTTTATTTATGTCCCCATGCATTCGTAGTTATTTCATATTTTCATTTTATGAAGAATTGTTTATTTTACTTAATAAATTTTGAATAATATATACGACGTTGCTATTTTTGTATTTTTATTCCCTGGCTATCGATAGATCACTATATCGCTCAGCTGAAAAAAGTAGCTCATGGTCATAAAAAGATTCGGCAGCCCTGATCTAGTCTCCAAAGTTAACGGTCCATCCCTCTTCATAATCTGTATATTGAATAGAATTCTGTAATATGTTTTACAGTTATTAAAATTTATCATCTAACGAAAGTATTTATGGTGTTCCACAGTAAGTTTAGAATTTGTAGACAAACATCTTCGTAGATGGTAGGCCTCGATTAATGCGAGTTCGAATAATGCGATATTCGATTAGTGCGACTTATAAAAATGATACCGTTTTTCACTTAGTGCGAGCAAATATTCGATTAATGCGAATTGTAAGCATAGACCAGTCTTACTAACAAAGGTCCGTCACCTTTTATGATGTCAATTAACAAATTAATGTTAATTTTCGGTTAGTAAAACCGGACTAGGAGCAGTCCAAGAACAATCACTTGACTTTGAAGGGGTTAAATCCAGAAAGATGGCTTTTTTGCCATTAGCTATTATTTGCCTTTTTTAAATAAGGATATCTTTACAAAATTATTTGCCTATTATATTGTTTTTTGTTAAATTTTTTTAAATAAAGATATCATTACAAAATTATTTGCCTATTATATCGCTGTGCCATTTTTAAATAAGGATATCTTTACAAAATTATTTGCCCATTATATTGCTGTGCTATCGCATATTATTTATTTTCTTTTGTTTATTACCTGATTTCTTTATTTAAAAAACTTGTGAAAAAAAAATTTGTTTTTGTTATCTTTTGCTGTCATATTCTGCTGGTAACAAAAAGAAAACTTCTTAAAAATTTCTCATTGGTTCATTAACTTCGCTTATTAATTCTATCTGTTAAAAATGTCAGATCATCTGTTTCATTAACTTAGCTAACTAGTTCTATCTGGAACTAATTTACTGATTCAGTAAAGCTGCAATGATTTAATCGCAAATCGGGCTATCCACTCAATTCTCGACCCAGAATTGGCAGCCAGGCGGGGCTCAACTTCTGCGCTTAATTGCAAATCGGACTAACCACTCACTTCTCGACCCAGAATTAGCGGCCAGGTGGTGCTCAACTTTTGCAAATTCTCGACCCAGAATTGGCGGCCAGGTGGAGCTGAACTTCTGCTTTTATTCGCTATTTTAGTTTTGATTTGGCGGTTGGTTTGATGATGATATGAAATCGACCCAGAATTGGCGGCCAGGCGGCGTCTCGACCCAGAATTGGCAGCCAGGTGGCACTCCACTTCCGCTTTCGATTCAATTCTCGACCCAGAATTGGCGGCCAGGCGGCACTCAACTTTCGATTCATTATTTTAGTTTTGATTTGGTGGTTGGTTTGATGATGATATGAGACGCTTTTGGTTTCGATTTGGCGGTTGGTTTGATGATGGTATGAGACGCAATCCTGGTGACGATTTGGCAGTTGGTTTGATGATGGTATGAGATGCAATTCCTGGTAGGTTATTAATTGGTGTGATGATGGTTTGAGACGCAATCCTGGTAGTCTATTAATTTAGATGATGTAAAATATGAAAATAAATATTTCTTAAACAGTTAGTGTTAAGCTCTTTTGGTTTCGATTTGGCAGTTGGTTTGATGATGGTATGAGATAAAATTCCTGGTAAATTATTAATTTAGATGATGAACACCGATGTAAAATATGAAAATAAATATTTTTTAAACAGTTAGTATTGTGGTTATTCATTGAATATGAAAATAAATATTTCTTAAACAGTTAGTATTGTGGTTATTCATAGTGAGGTTGGTTAATGGCCTGAATCTCACAAAGCAAGAACCAATTATTATATTTTACATATAGTTAATACTTTGATTAGTGCAAATTCGAATAGTGCGTGAAATTCCTGGAATCCATTATTCGCACTAATCGAGGCCTACCTGTATTTTCAAATGCTTTTTTATGTTCTGTTATCGGGAAAAAAATTAAAAATTTGTCTGAAATTTCCTATTAAATAAAAACCATAAATTAGATCATGACTCCAGGACTGTGGTGACAGTACAATATTTTGAAGTTAATAGTCATCTAACGAAAGCGTCCACAAAGATATTTCATCATTCGTTTAAAATTTTATGATATGCTGAGAAATCAGTTTTCTCTGAAGTTTCTCTTAATTAGTATTAGAAGCATTTTCTATGATTTTGCGCCGACTTTTTATTTTTTAGGGGCAAAAGTTATCAATATCCAAATATTTATATAGCTTTCACAAAAAATTACACAAAATGAACGGTCAAATATGATATTAATGATTATTTCATTTCTGAAAATTTTTGTACTGTTAAAAATAAAATAACATAGGGGCGAAGAGAATGTCTTCTGTTCAAATTTCCACGGGAGCAACTGCTCTCTTGGAGTTGATGCCTATTCCTGCGAGTACTAACAAGGAGAGGGCGCGGTCTGGGAAATGAACTTTGGAATCAAACTTTGTGTGGTGGTTGTTTACCCTTCATGTGTTAATATGATAAAATATTAGCGCGCACTATTCAGCCAATTCCGAAAAAAATGGATTCAAAGTTTTCATAGCTGTTATATATAATAAAAAATGTGCAAACATGTCAGAACGCCGAGTAGCCGAGTCGGTAGCGCGCTGTCCATCGGTGCTTGGAAATATATAATAGAAAACCACCGCCCCTAAATAAATATATAAAATTTATAATTTAACGTATAATATTTAATTTAACATATAATATTTAAGTTAACATAAAACACTTAATAGAATAAGCTATTTATTATATTTATTGTATATTATTCCATTCTATACAAGTTGTGTATGGATGCGTCTACTAGGGAACATAGTTTTCCTATAGAACAATTTATTATATGTAACGTAATTTTAAAATTATGTAATTTGAGTTATGTTCGAATTCTGAATATGTTCTATAGTTCCAATAACCATGTTAACTGATGATGGTATCAGAGATACGAAAACGTTTTTAAGTTTTAATAAAAGAAAAAACTAAATATAACTGCTGAAGTGCTTATATTTAAAGTTAGTATCATTATTGAATAGCAGTTAAAAAAGCTTGAATTAATATGTTTGTTAGTAAGACTGGTTTATGCTTACAACTCGCATTAATCGAATATTTGCTCACACTAACTGAAAAACGGTATCATTTTTATAAGTCTCACTAATCGAAATTGCATTATTCGAACTTGCACTAATCGAGGCCTACCTGTATATATATAGTGAAAAATGACTTCACAACCATCTGTATAAGAAGACTACCTAACATGATGATGACGATTTTAATGGGAACCAAATTTTTCCCATAGAAATAATGTTATTTGATCCTCCATACGATGACCACCTCCCTAACGCGACCTTGACCATCATTTTTATAGACCAAACAAAGTGAAACTGTCTATGACAACCATAATTTTTTAGCATCACTATTAATTGACTATCTTTATTGCTTACATCAGTACCGTTTTCTTTTAAACTTAAATTTCATTTAAGCCAAACCACTACAATTAAAAGAATTGCACATGCGAATTTTTTATTTGAATTATTCAAAGAAATTTTTTCCGATGAATGATCATGAATTTTTATTCAAGAATGACGTAGAATGCTGGAATAATGAAATGATGAGAATGATGTAGATCCCTGGAATAATGAAATCATGGTGTCATTTCTACTTTAATGCGATATCTTTTTAATATGCACATTCCTTAGATTTGTATCTATGATATAATAATTAAATTTTGTATTAAAAATGTTAAAAATCATAACTTGAAAGGCTTATGGCGAAGTGATATAGGAGAAACGGGGAAAGTGAAAACAATCAGCAACCGGATTCGGATGTTTGTGTTCTATGAAAGCGTATTAATCAAATGTAATCTCACACACGTGTGATGCTATCACTACACTTTGGATGTTGAAACATGGCTATATCATGGGCTAAACACAAAGTTATTTGAATTTAGAACAGCCAATAAAAATGATTGAAGACAGTAAGAAAGGTCTTTCTGAATGAGCATTAGCAGAAAAATTTAACATGGGGAAAACACAGATCCACAAAATATTGTCTCAAAAAGAAATTCTGACTAAATGGAGGAAAAACAAAAATTGCAACCTTAAGCGAATGACACCCTGCAAAAAACATGCTGAAGAATTAAACTGGCATAAACAATAGAAAATAATGAAAAATTGTTGTCTCAATTAAAACACATTGAACACTGCTTTGCAGTAGAAATTATATAAAATAAAAATGGGATCCGACAAAGTACTATTGATAATCTTTTCCATATTAATTAAATATGTTATGTTTTCGAACAAATGATAAACTGTTATAAATTGTAACAAAAACACACTGTAATGGGAAATAAGAAACACTGGCTCTGTAGTATCTAAAACATAAGCTTTATTCCAAAATATAAAATATGGTATAAGATGAGAACAGATGAGAGAAACACAATACAAACGGAGAGACGAGTATACGAGTGACAACACTATAAAGGCAGTCATCCATGTTGCCAACCTAGTTAGAGATGATCAGTGTTGCCCCAAGTCTACCACACACACGTTTTGTTTTTATAAAAAGTGTAAACATTTTGTTTCATTTAGGCATGCTGTATTATAATTAACCCGTATAAGCTGACCACCTCTCCATGTTAAATTTTTCTGTTACAGTAGATACCTGTATATATATTACAAACAAAAACAAAACATTTAAACCAGGGTGTGGGCAACCTTTTTTTTGTAGGGGGCCGTATAGAAAAATTTATGGTGGGCCATGGGCCAAAACAAAAACAATTGATAATAATAGTATTTATTTAAAAAAGAGAAGATACAGATATGTAAGTATACACAGCGCTGGTATTAGATATAATAAAATAATGTGGCCCACGGACCAGAGGTTGCCCACCCCTAATTTAAACAAAACAAAAAAACATTTAAAAAGATATATATATATATCTTTTTAAATGTTTTTGTTTTTAGACAAAATTTTTCATGCTATATCTATGAAGGATGCTTTACTTTTACAAAATATAATCTTTAAATAAGAAATGTGACATTCTATACTTTATATTCTAAATTTTAAAATATGTATAAAAGGTAAATTTATTCTGAAATAGACACTAGAGTAAATAAAATTCAAAACAATTTTAGTTTTTCAAGCAAAATAAGTTTCAATAATCATGGAAATAATCTAAACTTACTAATTTTTCATAGAATAAATTTCAAAAACTATTATAAAGTACAGTGCTCCCCAGATATAACACTGTCATTTATACTGTGGATTCAGATATACCACAGGTCTTTCCTGTTTCCCATTCTTTTGAAAAATGTTCAGAGAAAAATATAATACAAGGCATAATCAACATCCAATCTGCCTTGCTAACTTCTTGTCACCAAATTTAAATAAATGTTATTGTTTTCATTCTTTTCTCGATGATTCTTATCAGCCCTTCATGAAAAGCATAGTATTCCTAAAATTTATCTCACCATTTTTTATTATTCAATTCTCTCTAACTATTTTTGAACTTCCCCAAACTCCGGCGGCACACTGATTGAAAATCGCCCTGCTATTGTAACTATCAATTTTAGTTTATCACTATGATATATACCAGCGTTTCCCAAACTATGTTCCGCGGAAGGTCAATAAGTGTTCCGTAAAAAATTATGAAAATTAATATAAGCCTCATATGATTTTAAATGCTGTGCCAAGTTAAAACTGGAGTCGCTAGTTTATTTTACTATTTTCATGTGTTTTATTTTACATAATTACAATTTGATAATAAATGCTTGTTTTGTTTTTTTAACTCTTGTATTTACTTGCCTAATTTATTTCTTATTATCTATTTATCTATACTCTAAAATAACCAAGGTGTTCCGTAAAAATTTCAGGATTTTTGAAGTGTTTCGTCATAGAAAAAGTTTGGGAAACGCTGATATATATAGGATGCTCCTAAAATGATGGAGAAATTTTAATCATAGATGCTACTCATCAAAATAATGCTATAATTTCCATATAAACATGAATTCAGAAATGTTTTCTTTTCGAGATAACAGATGGTGTAAAAGCATAGACCAGGGTAAAGCTCTGTATATAGAAAGTACCGCCAACTAGCGTCGTCTGATTACTCGCCGCCATGTTTGTCCTTCTGGATTTCAATGGCAATTGAATATACGCGTTAAAACGTGATTGCTTTGCTTTTGGTATTGATTGAAAAACAAAATGAAATGGAAATCGATGGGTTATAATTCAAATCGTCCAAATGCTTTGATTTAATTATAAGCACATTTTTTTGTAAGAAACGAAAAAAAAAAAAA
>AYEL01066967.1:0-17329 GCA_000484575.1 Olivierus martensii | reverse complement strand
TTTTGATATACAATTTCCTTTATTAAAATTATATAATCAAATATTTTAAAAATATTTTTTCTCTGTTCTCAAAATATAAATTTAAATCAAGAGGTAAAATCAAATTTTTCTATTTAATTAATAAAAGTTATCTAATAAAATAGAAAAAGGAAATAACTATTAAAAAATTTTATTAATTACTAACCATAGGTGGTAGCTACTATGCTTTATGAGTATATATAATTCTGATTTCATCTTGACTATAATTTATTTTTTATATGACTTAATTTTAGTCAAAATACCTGTTAATGTAGAATTTTGTATTCTTAATTATCTAAAAAATTTAATAAAATAAAGCCAGTTTCTTAACTATATTAACAAGTAAAATTGATTAAATATAGATAATAATATTAAAATTTATTTATATAGTGCAAAACTATTTGTTTTCCTTACACGCTAAAGTACCATTTGCAGTATTTAGCATTGCATTTTCGCGTTGTTTAGGAAGAAAAGGGAGGAATGAGTCACGTGACGTATCACTATTCAATGGGCCGCCGTAATTAGCCGCAACAGCCGGTATTTACGGAACTTTCTATATCCAGAGCTTTAGACCAGGGCTGCCCAACCAGCCGATCGCGAGCTATCAGTCGATCTCAACAAGCTTTTTAGTCGATCGCAAGCCTCCGACAATCTTCCGATCAACTCGCTTGTTAAACTTCCATTTTACAATACATAGTAAAGATGGTCTGGAACAAGAAAAGTGATGTTATTCCTAAGTGTTTTCGTTCTTTATGTCTTTTATCATTTATCAAATAATAGCAGATCAGATCAATCAGTAGAAAAATATATAAAAAACAGTAAATGAAGATTATTTCGATGAGTAAGCAAAAGTTTATTGGACAAATGCTTTTACAGGTTCAAATGATTTTTCTTTCTTTATTAAATTATTCAGGTCCGGACAACAATACATATATCGTTGTTCGGCTTAAAGGGTTAAATTTATTAAAAAATAAACATTTTCAATTATTTAATTTTTTTCTTTTTAACCATAATTATGAGTGTAGATGATTTTTCTTTCTTTATTAAATTATTCAGGTCCGGACAACAATACATATATCGTTGTTCGACTTAAAGGGTTAAATTTATTAAAAAATAAACATTTTCAGTTATTTAATTTTTTTCTTTTTAACCATAATTATGAGCGTAGAAAAGAAAATTAAAGCTTATCATTACCATAATGAATGGGAGTCTGGAACAAGAAAAGTGATGTTATTCCTAAGTGTTTTCGTTCTTTATATCTTTTATCATTTATCAAATAATAGCAGATCAGATCAATCAGTAAAAACATTACTCTACAATAATTTTTTCTTGGTGTTGGGATTTTTTTTTCCGTCAGTGTATGTTGGTAAAAATTTTAAGGCAACGAGCTAGAATATATATATTCTAGCTCGTTGTTTTAAGGTTATCTCTTTCATCATATAATCCAAATTTTGAAACAGTTGCAAAAACCGCAGAATGTCAAATATTTGAAAATTAAAAAATTTGTTATTAAAATTTAAATTTTAATAACAAATTTTTGTTTATGTACCCATGTATTCGTAGTTATTTTTATATTTTCATGTTATGAAGAATTGTTTATTTTACTTAATAAATTTTGAATTACTGTATATAGATGACATTGCTATTTTTGTACTTTTTTTCTCTGTATATCAGTAGATCGCTATATCGCTTCCAGGAAAAAAGTAGCTCACAGTAATAAAAACGTTGGGCAGCCCTGGCATAGACCATATCAAGGAGGGATCATATATGTAACTACCCGCCAAAGAGAAAAAAATAATAAGCTTTTAGCAAAACGTCGTGAATAGGACTTTTGCGACTATTGAACTTATGGGAAAAATAGGATTTGGTGCCCTGAGCACCAAGTGTATTATTTTCTTCTAATATTTTTTAATTGAAATGATACAATATTTAGTTTATTATTTTGATATATATAGAATATGGTTTTATAATGAAAATTAACATGAAAAAATCATTTATTTCTATTATAGTTTGAATAACCAAGACAGATCTTACAGATACCAATCTCGTGCTTTTACCGATATTTTATTAATATGCATCCATTGATGTATGCATCTATATATTTATTTAATGCCATCACAGGCTGCGTTTCACAGCCTAATCCGTCGTGATATGAAACACGTCTATATTTTATTATTTATTATTAATTAAAATTAACAGGTTCATAATTGCCTCATTGTTATATTGATATCAGTGGCAGAACTTAAAATTTTTGGTCCCCGCAAAATATTATATGGGCCCCTACCACAAAAAAGATAAATTTTCATCTAGATATTTTTATTAGAAAATAGCAATAAAGAACAAAATTGCATCATTAAAACACAATTGAGAATATTATCAAAAGAAAATATATTTAAAATTTAAAAATCTTCCTCTTGGATTTTAAATTTGCAAAATCTCTAATCACATCTTTTATTTCCATATTTTTGGCTACTGCTCCTATTGCCGCACTGCTCTGATTCATTGAATGTTTCTCTCTTCTCATGATGCATTTAATTTTTATTGTATTATGTTGTTAATTTTAAAAAGATAAAGAAAGTACAGACAAAGAAGATTTGGGCCCTCCGCATTGCGGGTCCGGCGTATTATAGTTCCGCCACTGGTTGATATATTTCTCTCATTATGTTGTTATACAAAATCAATTGCTAATATTTTAGCAGCTCATCGTTAACATCAACTTTATTGTAAAAGTTACAAAAAGATCAAATTATAAGACAAAATTAAATTGATTAAAAATTGTTATCGTTTTATAAATGCGTTTTGTTTACATTGAATTTTTTCCAGCTTTTTGCGTCACAATAATTTTTGTATTTATTTATTTTTAATATCTTAAACAGAAAATTGATTTCAAAATTCTGCTAAAGATATTCTATATCATGTTTATAATGCAATAAATTTTCCAATATAAATGCAATTAAATGTTGAAATTTCAATTGTTTCTTTCAAACATTAATTTCATAATCACAGTTTAGTAACCGGGAAGCATTATTGAATGCTGTACTAAATTTTCTTACTAATTTTATAAACAGGAATTCAAATGATTTTTTAATAAGTAATAAAAATTGTATTCGGTAAAATAAGGAAAACGTGAATATTTTATTTTATGACCAATATAAATGCAATTAAATGTTGAAATTTCAATTGTTTCTTTCAAACATTAATTTCATAGTCACAGTTTAGTAACCGGGAAGCATTATTGCTGGAATGCTGTACTAAATTTTCTTACTAATTTTATAAACAGGAATTCAAATGATTTTTTTAATAAGTAATAAAAATTGTATTCGGTAAAATAAGGAAAATGTGAATATTTTATGACTCTATTAAATCTTTCAATTACTTCCACTCCTGACTACACTAGAATATAATATATTCTATCTGTAGTCAGGAAATTAAATTATAAAAATCACTAAATTTTGTTTATTTAAAAATGATATAATGTTTTGTAATTGCATTTAATGAAACGATGTTAAGAATTTGTATCTTTTATTTGACATGTGATTTGACACTACAGCATTTGGTTAATGGTTTTAGTACCACCAGAGGGATAATGCGGTATTCCAGATCTGAATTTATTTTTTCCGTCTTTTCAAATTACTTTGTGTAAAGTGTGGCGGTGTGCTAGATTGATTACGTGGACATTCCGATTATTTCTTGACGTTTTAAGTTGATATATAATTTATCATTTTTCTTAAGAAGGTAAGTACATGATGATACATTGTTTCATTTTAAAATAAGTTTGTTAATATGAAAACATGTTTCGATAATTCCACGTTGATCTCTTACATGATGCAATAATGCAACTATGATACATAAGATAAATAATTTGTGAAGTTTGTTAAAACGAAAGTAAATCTAATAAATTTTTTATATTTTAAATATATTTCGTCGAAAATAATCTGGCCAAATTATAATTATCCTTAATAATTTTATTTATTTTTATTAAAACGTTAAATGTTTTAATTAAAATGTTAAATTTAAAAACTAAAGTAATAAAACTAAGCCGATTTTACAAATTTGTATATAGTTAACAATTTATTATAAACATTACAGGATTTGATTGGAAGATAGAATACTAATGTAATTAAAACTGATCATAAAAACTTGTTATTAAATTGACATATGGTAATTATGTATGCATGAAATAGCCCATAGAGATGTAAAATTCTACCTAGAATATTTTCTTTTTTTTTTAATTTTGATTTTGTTTTTATCAATAATTTTAAAAAATATTTTCAAATATAAATTTTTTTTTTCCAGTGATTTCAATTTTTAATGAATTTTAACAAAAAATTTTTTGTTTTAAAAATTTATCATAAATATAGTATAACTAACAATAAGTTGAAAATCTTATTACTTTTCTTTTCAGAATCAAGTTCAAATTAAAACTTCAAACTTTAGCAAAAGTTGCTTCATAACAAAATTAGTTTATTAATGTATGTATAAGATTGTTTTTGTTCATTTAATCAAGAAGTGCTGTGTTTTTATGTATTTAAGTAGTCTTAGTTGAAGCAGTTTAATAGTATTGTTAAATATTCTTATCTGAAAAATAATTTTTAGCTGTGTTACTGCATTAGTTAAGATTTAGACAAAAAATAGTAATAAGAAAGTTACATTGATAAAAACCAGGATGTTATCAGTATATATAAATTACAGATGGAATATATAATTTATTCAGGAATTTATAATTTTTTAAATACTTCATATATAACCTAATAAAAGCATATAACTTGTCAATTTTTAATATTAAAAGTGACTTTTGGAATTTATAATTTTTTAAATACTTCATATATAACCTAATAAAAGCATATAACTTGTCACTTTTAATATTGAAAGTGACTTGTATGCTTATACTCTTATCATTAATATTTTTTACTGATAATGATAACTTAACATGAAACTTTAAGATCATGAAAATGCATAAATTTACTAATAAATTAAGTTTATAAAATATTCTAGAAAAATATAGATATAGACTCAAATTTAGATGACTTTCATTGTATTGTGAAGGATAGAAATAGATAAATTTAACTCAGATCTTAAAAATAATATATAATAGAATATATTAACATTGTTCTGCAAATAAATTCATTTGTTTCTTATAAACGTAGAAAAAAGTCTAGCCTTAAACAGACATACACAACTTTTTAATACATATAATAAAATTTTTTTCCTACTCAAACTGGATTTTTTTTATTTTCATTTGTATAATTCTTCCCACTTCTTATTCAATGTAAATAATTCAGCTCAATTATTAAAAGTGGAAAAGTTTTTCCACTTTTAATAATTGAGCTGAATTATTTACATTTTTAATACATATAATAAAATTTTTTTCCTACTCGAACTGGATTTTTTTTATTTTCATTTGCATAAATGAATACTAAAAAATAAATTAACAAATATAAGCAGTCAGGTTGCATAAATATGAGGAATGTGAATTGTTTAGAATATTTGTTTTCATTTATTTGCATTTAATTAAATATTTGCTAAATACTCATTTTATAATATAAAATTTGAAACTGATAAATAATTTATAACAAATTTGTTAGTACTGATATATTTTTTGCTGATTTATTTCAGATTTTAATAAGATTTAAATTTGAAACTGATAAATAATTTATAACAAATTTGTTAGTACTGATATATTTTTTGCTGATTCAGATTTTAATAAGATTTAAATTTCAGATTTTAAATTTATTTCAGATTTTAATAAGATTTAAATTTTTTTTTTTTTAATTTCTTTAACTTAAATATACTATAATTGAAATTTTAATTTTTAAGCATTTGTTGTTGTTACTTTAAAAGTACATTAATAATAAATGAAAAATAAAATAAAAATATCATTTATTCAAAAAAACAATATTTTTAAAAAATTCAGGATAGTCATTTCTTTCATAATAATATACAGTGCATACTGCACATTCATTTTTGCTCTACCAGTAACAATACACAAAATATATTAATCATTGAGCCATTTAGCATTCAAATACTTTATTAACAGAAATGGTTTGGTAGTTAATATGTATTGTTTAAAATTATACATTTAATATTACTATACAGGTATCCCTCCTATAACATGGCTACCTACAACACAGTTTTGCTCTAACACGATTTGAAAATTGTGGAAACTCTCATAAAACACGGTACTTCTACAACACAATTTTTACTTAAGACATTTAGAAAATTACGTTTACTTTCCTACAATACAAAACATTTTTATTAATTTTTGTAAATCTATACTAGGGGCACACAACACATGTATAAAATACAATCATTGGAAAATACTTTGCTAAAATTAGTCATAAGTGCAATTTTGGCCATGAGAGGGACCATGTGCAGTCTATTTTCGATTTTGATTTGAAATTGAGTTAATTGGTGACAATTGAGTATTTTGTGTTCCAAACGTTCAGTTCTTAGATAAAAAATAAGTTTTTATCTTCAATAAGTGACAATTGAGTATTTTGTGTTCCAAACGTTCAGTTCTTGGATAAAAAATAAGTTTTTATCTTCAATAGAGGAATGTGAAATAGAAAAAAAAATTTTTATTCATAAATTTTTTTTTTTGGTGTGTGTTAAGGAACAATTGTTTTGAAGCAATTGTAATAGGTTAGATTACAGATTTTGTAAAGAGAGCAGAAGATACACAAACTTTCAGAACATTTTTATACATTTAAAGTGAAGTTGATATGGTTAAGGAAAAAATGTTCTCATTTTAATAAAACAGTGGTAAGGAAGATATAATTATTATATGAATGTTATATAGGCTGTATACTTTTTCTTTTCTTTTGTTTTAAATGTATTGTTTTTTTAAGGTCTTATGCATATATTTTTTCTTTTTTTATGTTTCATGTTATTAATATTCTTAATAAACATTTAAGTTTCATATGTGAAACTAAAGAAAGTTATTGGTTTTGGAATGTAACTCTATTTTTTGTATTGGCTCTGAGTCTTACATAACACAGTTTCATACATAGTTATTGGTTTTGGAATGTAACTCTATTTTTTGTATTGGCTCTGAGTCTTACATAACAGTTTCTCAGTTTCACAGTACACAATGTTTTTCAGGAACCTATCTACTGTATTATAGGAGGGATATCTGTACTGTATCATTTTTTTGATTATTTGCCACAATAAAGACCTATTAGCCAGTTTTAATGAATGATTCAGTTCAGTTTTAATGAATGATTTTTTTTTTATAAATTTGGATTTGAGATAATATGAAATCTAAAAATGTAATGCTAATTCTTTGACCATTGATGAAACACTTATTCTTTTCAATGTTAAACTTTTTGCATTAATCATTACTTATCTGAGGAAAACTTAATGCCAAATGAGAAATTAATAATTGAAGGGCTAAAAATTCTGAATTTTATATTTATATGAAAGAAAATAATATTTTAATCAAAAATATAAAAATTTTTCATTGCAAATTTAAAATGAGGCCATTAAAATATTTACAAATTTAGAAGGTTATTTTAAATAAATTTCTATAATATTTAGATGAAACTTGCTTTTTTTAATTATACTTTCTATATTAGAATTAGCTATTTTCATTTTGAAAGGCAATATTACAATATAATAATTTTTTTAAGAAACTTGCTTTTTTTAATTATACTTTCTATATTAGAATTAGCTATTTTCATTTTGAAAAGCAATATTACAATATAATAATTTTTTTAAATTTTATCTTCATAACTTTTGATTTTCATAGTTCACTATTTTGATTTATATATTAATAATTATAAGCAGACATATTAAGTTCCAGAGAGATAAAAAACAAATTTATTCTCTCACAGAAATATTTTTGACTATAAAATTGACCATTAGCTCATGACTCTTTAAACACCATAAAGAACAAATAGTTCTGAAATAACTAATACACATCAATAAGCTTGTTTATCAAATCAAAATAAATTTTTATTTAAAGCACTTTTGGATATTAATTCATCATCAATATAATGATTGAATATACAATATATATAATAATATAAATATATTTACTGATAATGTGTTCATGCCAAAAAGTGCTTTAATAAAAATTTTGGTTTGATAAATGCTTGTTATTCATTATTTGTGTTTCCCAAACAAGAACTTTAGTTACTTATTGATTTTAATATGTTATAAATATAACTTTTGAAAATAATTCACTACAATTCTTAATTTTTTGTATTTCTATGTATATCATGTTGTTTATAAAAAGTTTTGATTTTATGATAAGCGAGTATTTGAGTAAATCATAGTATATATTTAGATATAAAGCTAGATAAAAGAAAGATCTATTTTTTATAGATATTTTATTTTCAACTTAAAAAATTTATTTTCAATATTAATCGAACAAATGAATAATTATATGGATAAAAGAAAGATCTATTTTTTATAGATATTTTATTTTCAACTTAAAAAATTTATTTTCAGTATTAATCGAACAAATGAATAATTATATGGATTTATACTATACTAAAGAAAATTATTCATTGGCTACTTCAACCAAAAATTTTTTGTGTATATTTAGAAATAATCAATTTTATTTATTTATTTTTTGATATAAAATGAAATATAACTAAGATCAATGAAGATGTCATTTTCAGAAGATAGAGCTCTTATATATATTCTGTAGAACATAGAATAATAAAGATAAATTAATTAGTCAATCCAATTTTAATAAAATTCCATTGCAAATGCATTATAAATTTCCAACATTATCAGAAAATTTTTATTTGTTAACAACTGTTTATAGGATTTTTTCCTTTTTATTACTTTATTTTCATATGCCATATTGTTAGTCAATAAGAAATAGCTAGCAGTTATGACAGGATATATAAGTTTATCCTATACATATGTTATAACAGCTCAATAAAACATTTTTGGTTTATGCCAAACCCTCATCAGTACAATGCAATTCAAAAAAGAATATCAGAATGTCAAACATTTTAAACCATCATTAACAACATTTTAAGATGCAATATTATGCATGTTATGGGAGCCAGAAGCTGTATATTACATTCTTTTAAATTACAATGATTAAATTATAAAAAAATCCATTTACAGATGTAATTGGATGACTATTATTTAATATATCACTATAACTTGAGAATATCATCAGTATGTTACTTACATTACAACAATCATACTCTACTGTTATATCATTTCCATGCTTTCTTATTATCCCTGGGTCTAATACATTGTGTGTAAGAAAGCTGTTAATGATCGTTTAAAAATTCTCAGCATTTCAATATTTGTTTTTGAACTATAGTGTACTAATGAGAGCTTAGTATATGCCCATATTAATACACTACAGTTTAAAAACAGAATATTGGAATTTTTGAACATTTTAAATCATTGCTAATAACATAAAACATAACAGTTTTGTTTTTGAACTATAGTGTACTAATGAGAGCTTAGTATATGCCCATATTAATACACTACAAAAATTCCAATATTCTGTTCTTAGACTGAACATTTTAAATCATTGCTAATAACATAAAACATAACAGTTCATTTACTGAACTAATATAATATGTATTATGTTTGGAATAAACTTTTATATCATGCTATAAGTGCTAGTTATTTCTTATTGACTTTAATAGCAGAGTAATATTAAAGCTAAGTTTACTATATTATTATTTTTATTAGAAATAAATTTTTTAGTTTTAGTTCAGTGTTTGTTTTTATCATAAAGGATGGCAGAACAAATAACTGAACATTGCTAATGAACACCTGCTATTTTGTTATACTGGTAATACTGATTTAAATTTGATTATTTCAACAAAACTTTGTTTCTAATGAATTCAGATAATATATAAATTTCATTCAAACTGAATAACTATTAGATATAATACCAACAGATTTACATAATGCATAATCCTGATTCCATCTTGGAATGAAAAAGCTCTGTAAAAATAAATTGGATTAACAATTAGGAAAAATGCTCATTAATTTTATTTTTTATTATAAAAGTTGTTCTATAAATGAAAAAGCTCTGTAAAAATAAATTGGATTAACAATTAGGAAAAATGCTCATTAATTTTTTTTTTTTTTATAAAAATTATTCTATAGAACACCACGTTTTTACGTTTTACAATTCAAAAATAATGTTGCTATAGAAACACAATATAATTTGTTTAAAATATAAAATCGTTAGTAGCTGAAGATGATTCTAGAGAATCAAAAGCACTACTGCATCACAATATAATTTGTTTAAAATATAAAATCGTTAGTAGCTGAAGATGATTCTAGAGAATCGAAAGCGCTACTGCATTGTATTTCAAATAAATTTGTTTTTTCCTGTCGTAGAGCAGTAATAAGTTATTATTTTAGATTAATGATAGACAGAGTAATATTTTTGTTTTTTATATTTTTTATTATTTAAATAGTTCTTCATTTCTTCATTTTTTTTTTAGTTTGTTCAAATATTTTTAAAACACACAATTTATTCAAAAATATCCGAGAATATTTTTATTTAATAATAACAATAAATTCTATCATTGATTCTTATATTTATTATTTCAATCTTCTTAATTGAAAATTATATTTGATTATTTTTTCAGTTTTAGCAAACAAATATAAATTATTATTTTTATTTTAATTAATATTGTTAAATTTTCAAAATTTACTTCATAAATCTTGACATAAAACAATTCAAATTTTCTACTGCAAAAAAAAATAAACTGGATATTATGAATATTATCAATATGATAATATCTAATACATTAATCTATAATGTGTTCATTTAAATATTTTGAAGTTCATGACCTTCAGTAAATGAAAACTGAATCACCTTGACATTCAGAATGAATTATCATATGAATGTAGTTGGATTAATAAACTAGATTTCAATATCAAAATTAAAAAATATTAATTACGTATCATCATAATCAAGTTATTCTAGAGACATGAGAGAAAGGTACTGAGATAATATTTGAATGTATGTCAAGGATAATATGTCATGGTGTGATTAGCAGGTTTTCCCAAGCCATAGACAGGTGTGTGTCAATGTACAGTATACAGAGATAAGAAATAACAATGCTTTTAAAATTTACAAAGTTGATTTTAGATTTTTTTTCTCTATTGAAAAAGATTATAATTTAATGATTAAATATATTTTAGAAAGTAAAATATATAATTATTTAACCTTCATTATTTAAACTGATCCTTAAAACTACTTTTAGATTTGGAAAATTTAGGTCAATAATTTAGAAATAAAAATACAGTATTTAAATTCTTTTTATGAAGCTCTAATAAATAGTTTGTTTCTACATAAAAATTGAAAATATAATTTATTTCTTAATAGCATCTTCAATTAATATAATCTATTAATATTTTATAAAAATTACCAGTAAGTAAATTTATTAATTTCCATGCAAAATATAGTATATTTATGATATTTCAAGTCTTGCACATTTGAAGTTCTACACAATATGCAATCAAGGTCAATTTCTCTGTTTATAGAATTGAATTAGTTAAAGTATATAAGTTAATGTATGCACAGATGCTTATCATGCATTTATTTTTTTCTATTAAAGTAATTAATTTTATTTTAACACATTGATTATAAGTTAATGTATGCAGAGATGCTTATCATGCATTTATTTTTTTCTATTAAAGTAATTTTATTTTAACACATTGAGCAATGAAATTTATAGCCATCATATGCAGAAATTTTGTTGTGAAATTAATTGTAACTGTCATATTATCTTATTTGTTTGCTGCACTGCAACCATTATCAGTATTAGTCATATGTAGAACTATTTAATAATACCATTATATAATTCTTATTTTATATTTGTATCACAGAGAATTATTTTTTCAAGATAGTGATTTAGTACATTTGCAGCCTATACAAATTACAATATTAAGGTACTGTATCTGGCCAATTGTTTTATACATTAGATAGTATTTTTTATTTTTTGTCACTCAGATACATTGTTATACTAAGATTTATAAAATATATTAATTATTTCTTTTATATTAATTGCATGTTATCACCAAATAAAAAAAATTTTGCTACTATGCAGTATGTAAAATTAGGAAAATATAATAGAAATTTATAAAATAATGTTACTGCATATATTTTTCTGTTGAAAAAGTATCAGGTAAAGGAAAAAATAATATGCACTCCTGATAGCATTGTTCATTTTAATATATATATAATTGTAATTGTTGTATACCTAGATAATTGAATGAATTGTTCTATAGGCTAATTTTGTTGTTAAGGAATATTTTGCTTATTATTGGGTTTTGTCCCTTTAAATGCCATGACTCTGGTTTTTTGGTTGAGATCTCAATGTTATATAACTGAGCTATTTTGTTTAAGGAATATATTGCTTTCTGTAATGAATCTTCATTTTCTGCTCTGATGATCTGGTCATCAGCAAAAAGCAAAAGGTCTATTTTTGTGTTTTGGTTGATTTGGATGCCTACTTGAGTTGATCTTCTCCATTCTCTAATTATATGGTTTATATATACTAATTAACAATGGCGATCCCTGGTGTACTCCAGAATTAATTTTCTGTGATTCTGAAATCTGTGTATCCAATTTTATTTTTATCCTATTATTATTATAAATATTAAAAATTGCTTCGATTAATTGGTTGGGTATGTTATCTTCTTTTAATATTTGCAATAATTTTTTGCAGTTAACTTTGTCAAAGGCTTTTTTATAATCTGTAAATAGTAGATGGGTCTCTAAATTGAATTCTCTTTTTTTTTTTTCGATTATTAGTTAAGAATAAAATAAGCATCCTTAAGGCTCATTTATAGTCCGATGTGGCAGAGACGCTCATTGGCGATATCGAGGTTAGAAACAATTCATAGGTTTATACTTCGATGTTATCCATAACACAGCATAACCAACGCGAACTTGACAGCCTAGAACTCATTCTAGGTTTCAGCATTATGGTTATACCATGATGCTTTGCGATCTGATACAAAATGGCAGTGTCCAAATCAAGCACATCCTTGATTCAAATAGTAATGTTGAATTTTTTATTGAGCCATTTAAAGATTATTCTTGTTTATATAATATCTATCCTTGCTGTTCAGTGTCCATGCTTCTGATCCATAGGATATAACAAGTCTTGTAGGAGTGTTGTGAATTCTTATTCTTATTTTCTTGTGGATTAAATTAGGTTTGAAATTTTTCCTACATACAAAACACAAAAATGTTTTTGTATGTAGGAATGTGATGTTACAATTTAGTAATAGTAATATACTAGTTATATAGTAATTTTGTTTTTCATTTTATAAGCAGTCTCAGAGTACAATTAACTATAAACAAGCAAATTAGAATGCAGCGTGACAGACGTTTTAGGCACCAACAAAATGTTTTTCATTTTATAAGCAGTCTCAGAGTACAATTAACTATAAACAAGCAAATTAGAACACAGCATGACAGACGTTTTAGGCACCAACGATATATTAGCTTTGTCAAACTAAACAAGCCTTTATAGGATCTTCCCTTTCTAAAGCCATTCTGTTCTTCTCCCAATTTATTTTTATAGTATTTGTCACTTTCATTTTTAACAGGTTGGAATAAATTTTATAGACTATGTTAAGTAAACCGATTCCTCTATATAGGAATACCCCAAGTTACGGCGCTTCGGACTTATGTACATCCGTTAAGTAAACCGATTCCTCTATATAGGAATACCCCAAGTTACGGCGCTTCGGACTTATGGACATCCTGAATTTCCACCATTCCCCAAATTTACGTTGCGTGATTCGGAATTACGGACACGGGATTCTTCAGAGAGAGAGCACAACACGCTTCCACTGTGGCCATCTTGCTGATATATTAAACAGTTTATTGTTTTGGTGTGATTAAATACAAATAACCTATCTGCTAATTACAGTTCAATATTAAGAATGTTATGTGAGGAATTGTATGCACAGCCATCGGTCATGCGATCAAATGTTTTCAATGTTAGTCGATCATCAGGCTGTTTTATTATTTTTGCCGGGTTTGCCAGAATAGTTAAAAAATAAACAACTAAACTTTAAAAAACGTATGCTATTACAGTTCAATATTAAGAATGTTATGTGAGGAATTGTATGCACAGCCATCGGTCATGTGATCAAATGTTTTCAATATTAGTCGATCATCAGGCTGTTTTATTATTTTGCCGGGTTTGCCAGAATATTTAAAAAATAAACAACTAAACTTCAAAAAACGTATATATTCATTTATTAATGCACGAATCAGATAAGTGCAGTAAATATCAAATATTATGTAAAAGGTACATAATTTTTATCTATTCTAAACATTGTACAGTGCCGGACTACCCATTAGTAATTTTTTTTCCGTCAGTGTATTTTTTGTTTTAAATAATTTTTGGGCATTTGTAACTAGATTATCAATTATCTAAAAAAATCATATAACAAAACTAAGTATGGTTTAAATATGTTAAGTACATTTACTGTACTAGAAACTTACCTTTTGCACTTGGGTAGCTAATTCTCTAGTTGGAGATAAAATCAAGGCCTGTGTTTCTCTAACTTGGGTATCAATTGTTTGCAAAACTCCAATTGAAAAAGTAGCTGTTTTACCAGTTCCAGACTGAGCTCTAAAAAATTTTTTTTTAAATAATCAAAATAAAACTGGTAAAAAAACATTAATTCAAAGTGATATTTTTAACTTACTGTGCAATTACATCTCTTCCTTTTATTATTGGTTTAATAGATCTCTGTTGAATAGCTGATGGCTTTTCAAAACCTACACATATGAAAAAAATGAATTTTGTTTAAATATGTATAATTCATCAAATTCTGCATATTTTCCGTTAAATTTTAATCAAATATGTAATTGCCATAGATATAATCTACTTTGTTAAAAGTGTACTAACTTATAAGTGCATTTTTTTTAATAATGTATAATCTTAAGATCATATATTTTTATATAAATAGTCAATTCTAATTTCTCAGTATGCATATCACATGTAATGTTCAGTCACAGATAGATATTTTTTTTGGTGTGTGTATATATGTACATGCACATGCGCATACATGTGGTAATAAGTTGTAAAACTTTACATGTTGGATCTACAATAGTTTTGGATACACATTTTGGGAGCTCTTTGCCCTCTGATCAGTTCGATATGCATCAGACTAACAAAAATAATAAAATTTTACAAAAAATATCAAAATCAAAACAATGAATTATAGTGATTGATGAACAAATTATCTTATATATATATATCTTGTAATAAAACTTCTTTATTGAGTTCACTTCCATTATTTGCTGCATTAATGAAACAAGTTACTGTTGCACAAATATTTATTACCAGATCAATTGTTTGTTTATATATCACAAAATGTGAAATTGGCAATTGGAATACTATAATGCAATATTTTTTGAAATGATTAATTACTAATCTAAAAACTTTTTGATTCCAGTTTCAGATAATGTATAGTATCTGATTACCAGATTTGGATAACAATTAATTTGCGAGAGCCATTTACTACATCATGCTTCTAACTTCAGTTTAACAAGACCTGTCGAAATAAAAAAGGATACTGTCTTATTAACATGCATGCCTTTCATTGTTTACTATTACAGATCTATAGCACTCACATAACATGATGAGGGTAAGAATTTTTTGGCCTCCCCTTGTAAAGCAAACTAATAAACTGGAATCCAAGAACAGTCAAAATTTTTTTACATTTGAAATTTTGAAATGAATGGGAAATAGTAGTTCAGTTTAGATATTTCCAATTTGCAGTTTTTAGGAATAAATTGCTTTCATAAATGAAGAGGAAGGGCAAAAAGTATATTATAATTATATTTATATAATATAAAGATATAAATTAATTATGCTTTAATATATTCATAATTATATAAACAAAACAATCTTTTTAATCATTGAGAAATTAAATATTCTTTTTCATTATTTTTTATTTATATTTAAGAATTAAATTAATAAGAATAATCAATAAGAGAATTTGAAATAGATAACAGTGAAAATAATGTATCATGACAAATAAATTCATATAATATATTTTATAAAGATAACTGTTTTTTTAGATATTGTATGATAAATAATAATGAAATTATATTAAATTTCATTCAGCTTCGACAGCAGTTAGATGGTTTGTTAAATCAGTTGAAAGAACTTCCAGCAAGATTGAGACAATATGCATCTTATGAATTTGTGAAACGTCTTCTACAAGGTTATACAAAAGTAAATATTATCTTCAAGTTTCTAAATAAAGGAAAATTTAGTATATACACTTCAAAATTACAAACTTCACTTTTTAATGAATTTAATTCATTTGTAATTTTTAGAATTTTCTGTTTGTAATGAATATAATTAATATTCTAGGTGAATATGTTAATTGTTGAATTGAAATCAGATGCTTTGAAAGAACGCCATTGGAAACAATTGATGAAACAACTAAAAGTAAATTGGGTTTTATCAGATTTGACCTTAGGTCAAGTTTGGGATGTTGATCTCCAAAGAAATGAATCTGTTATAAAAGATGTTATATTAGTAGCACAAGGAGAAATGGCTCTGGAAGAATTAATTGTTATCCAAATCTGTTAATTACCAACACTTGTAATTTCATGTATAATCCTTTTCTGCTTCAGACTGATCTGAAACAGAACTGTCCTTTCATTTATTTTCCAACAGAATGAAAGGGCTATTGAAAATAATCTCATCTTCTGATCCCTATAGGAAATATCCCTTATTGATGTTGTTTAATCATTATTTCTCTTCTTTAATTGTATGTTTTGACTTTTACATCATATACAGGTTGAAACTTTTTAATCTCTCTTTTTACAGGCATTTTTAAAACATGGCAAGTATTAGACAGAAAATGTTGGATCATTTTCCTTCTTAAGAACCCTATATGTGCTTAAAACTCTTAGAATTGAAATGATGCAGTTATCTACAGGGTCGTGCAGGTAAATCCGGACAAATCGCGATGTAATTAAAAATGACAAAATTGCAAGAAAAAATAAATTTATTATAAAGAAAACTAGATAAAAACATATTTACATTATTTACAATTGCAGTTACTCTATGTAGCCGCCATCTGATGCTACAACTTTTTCCAGGCGGGTCCGGAAACTCTGACATGCACGCTTCACTCCTCTCGGTCTAACGAGGTCATGACCTCGACAATGGAAGCTTTCAGGGAGTCTTTGCTGTTGTGGTGGTTTTCGTTGACCTTTGATTCGACAACGCCCCTACACGTAATAGTCGAGGGGATTGCAGTCGGGGCTTGAGGGAGGCCACAACTCGGGCGACCAATGGTATGGGCGACTGCGGCGACAAAT
>AYEL01066966.1:0-63690 GCA_000484575.1 Olivierus martensii | reverse complement strand
GTTCTACTCGTAATCGCTGGTAACCAATAGAATTACAGAATTTCGGGAGTGTGCGCATATTCTAATATATTCTAGTGTTGATCGTATTCAAAATAGTATAAGGTAAATGTGTTTTCAAAAATCTTCTTAAAATTAAATTTTGATTTATTCATTTATTTCATGAGTTGTTATCGAATATATATTATATTTTATTGAAAATTGAAACATTTACACGACATCTGGGTAAGTTATTTAGCTTTTGTGAGTTTGGCTTATAATCAAGGCTTAATTTAGACATTAGGGCAACTACTTAAGCCCGAATCCGCAAAGGTCATTCATTTTTAATAAATATCTGTTCGGGACATAATATTCGGTAATTAAATTCTCAGGTTATTAAAGAAATGCTTCTTAATGAGAGAAACTTGGATTACAATAATGAAAATGAGCAATCACAAAAATTTATAATATAATTATATCTTGTACATCAAGATTTTAGATAATTAGTATCTAAATATTTATTCCTTTGATAAGATTTCCAAAGTTTTTTTAATTAATTTTGATTACATTCCTAAAACTGTTGTGTAATAAAATCATATTCGTAAAATTATTAGGTGACAGGGCCCTGAGATTTCGACTGCCTAAGGGCCTCCATCTTGTTTAATCCGGCACTGCTACTGTACAGTGTTTTATTTATACGTTTGCTCATTTAATTACACTATTAGAGTCCATGTTGATTTTATTTACTCATAATTTACAAAAAACTGTTGTAATACAATATTTTCTCTTTTTATTCCCATATACACTGGCAGAATGACAAAATTTTCTATTCTTGCTATATACTGGCAGCACGGAAAAATCTATTCCCGTTACATGCAGGCACAATCTTCTAGTCTCGCCATACTTAAACTTTGTAATTGCCACGAGTACTGTAGTGAAATTTTTAAGTTTAGCAAGATAAGGTTTAAAATATAATGTCAGATAATAGCAAAAAGAAAAGTCATAATGCCATTACCTTAAGCACAAAGATTACTATGATTAAACTTCATGAAGAAGGTGTATCACAAGCTGAGATTGGTCGACGATTAGGATTTCCTCACACTAGTGTTAACACTGTGATTAAAAACAAACAAAAAATTATTAACTACAAAGATTACTATGATTAAATTTCATGAAGAAGGTGTATCACAAGCTGAGATTGGTCGACAATTAGGATTTCCTCGCACTAGTGTTAACACTGTGATTAAAAACAAACAAAAAATTATTAACGAAGTTAAAAGTGCTACTCCTGTAAACACTACTATAATTAGAAAAAAGGATAACCTTGTCGCTGAAATGGAAAAACTCTTAACAGTCTGGATAGATGATCAGACTAGTCATAATGTTCCCTTAAGCCAGATCATTATTCAAAATAAAGCCCACTGCCTTTTCGATGATATGAAGATTAAGAGAGGTGAGCAAGTGAAAGATTCTGAATTTGGAGTAAGCCATGGTTGGTTTGATAGGTTCAGGAAGAGGTCAAACTTGCATAATATCAGAATGCAAGGAGAAGCAGCTGCTGCAGATAATATCACTGCAAAAAATTTTCCACAGGATTTTGCGAAGATTATTGCTGATGGTGATTATACAAAAAGCCAAATTTTCAATGTTGACAGGAAGAGGTCAAACTTGCATAATATCAGAATGCAAGGAGAAGCAGCTGCTGCAGATAATATCACTGCAAAAAATTTTCCACAGGATTTTGCGAAGATTATTGCTGATGGTGATTACACGGAAAGCCAAATTTTTAATGTTGACGAGACAGCACTCTTTTGGAAAAAGATGCCAACAAGAACTTTCATTGCAAGAGAGGAAAAATCCATGCCAGGCTTCAAGCCAGCTAAAGACAGAATAACTCTTCTATTAGGTGCAATGCTTCTGGTAGCTTAAAGCTAAAGCCTTTATTAATTTATCATTCTGAAAATCCAAGAGCATTGAAAAATTATTTTAAAACTAGACTTCTAGTGCATTGGCAATTAAACCGGAAAGCATGGGTAACTGCTGCAGTTTTCCAAGACTGGTTTGAAAATTGCTTCATATCAGAAGTGAAAGATTATTGTAAAGTAAACAGCATCCCTTTCAAAATTTCAACATTGTCTACAACAAATTTTACTTGTAGACAATGCGCCTGGCCACTCTCGTACCTTAGATGATCTGTATCCTGTTTTCGAGTAATATTTTTACCACCCAATACCACTTCACTGCTGCAACTAATGGATCAGGGTGTTATTGCTCCCTTTAAATTGTATTACTTAAGAACAACTTTCAGCGAGTGTATTACAGTAATAGACAGCAAAAAAGGAACTGGTCAAGAAGTTTTGAAGAAGTTCTGGAAAAGTTTTACAATCCTAGATGGAGTAAAGATTATACAAGATACATGGGAGAATATTAAGCCCTCTACACTGAAAGGTGCCTGGAAAAAATTATGTCCACAGTTTTTAGATGATTTTGAAGGCTTTGAAAACACTGTATCTGAAGCAACTGAAAATATTATAGAGATGGCAAAACAATTAGAACTAGATGTAATACTGCAAGATGTAAAGAACTTATTAAGTCACATTCTCAGCCCCTTAGCAATGAAGATCTTTTGACACTTGAAGAGCAGACAGATGATGATAATCTTATGCAAACACAGGTTCTTGAAGATAGAAATTTGAATTCATGTTAATAATTCTGTTGGTAATTTATATAAATTTCAAAATATCTAAGAAAAAAGTTAAAAATTTTCAGATGGCAACTTGTCAAAACATTCTATTGGCAACACAAGTATTCAAAGCAAACGAAAGATTATTTGTAGTGGGAGTTTGTATCTGATACATGTTTTTTGGTGGGTTTCATGACTTTAGCAAGTTTTACAAATATAGTTATTGTTTTAATAACATTTAATTTATTTAACAGACAATGGCAAACAATAAAAGAAAATCATATACCATTAAGTTAAAAACTATACATAACAGATTGAGTGAAAAGTGGTGATTCAAAAGCACAAATAAATGGGAGTTGGATATTCTGGAAGGAACAATATGAGGATGGACTGCAGAAGAAGGAAGATTACAAAGCTTGGATAAATTGGACAACTTTCTCTTATTCTCTAATTTAGAATCACTAAATTAGAGAATAAGAGAAGTCGCCAGTTATAACGCAGATCGGATCACCACCCCGCAACCCACATTATAACTGGGGACCACTGTATTTCCATATATTTTAGATTTGTCAGAAATTACTTTATGATAATTATTTTCAAAATAGCTACATGAAAATTTTAATAGAAAAAAGAAATGCTATATCTGCTAATTTTGGTATATTTTCAAATCAAGAATTTTCTCATCCATCGTTTGCAATAATCTCAGCACTGTTAGCAAGAAATGATCTTAGTTAACATTCAATATTTATTAAAAAGTAAAATTAAAATGAACTTATCTTTTTTCCCCTATCATTCCAATTTGAAGTATTAGTATTAGTATATTATATAAACTATAAATATCATATAATTGAAATTTATATTTTGAATTTTTTGTATTATATAAGTGATACATAAAAGATTAATATCTTAATTAAGAGTTTGAATTGTTCTATCATTTCTGTAAAGTGTCAATAAAAATATATTAATATTTTCTAACAATGATTAAACATAAATTTATAATTGCAAAATAAATCTTCAGTCAATCTTTGAAAGCTATTTTATAAGTTGATCTTTGTATCAACTTATAAAATAGCTAATAATAAATAAATGAATTATTAATATAGGCATGTCCCAGAGTTATGTCACCTTAGGTTTCAGACTAATAACTTGAAAATGTCCATAATTCAAAGCACTGTCTTTTTTCATTTATCAATGCATATAATGCACTGCAACTGTCATATATGTACATAACATAAATGAAGCATTTATAACTAAAATACCATAAGCCTTATTTTGAAAAAAGTAAGCCTTTTTTTCAAAAATTTGCTACTGAAGAGCCATAATTCCAAAGTGCCATAAGCTAATGAGCCAAAACTCTGGGTTATGACTTCACATTAAGATTTAATATAAAATGCTTCTAATTAAACTGCTAAATTGCATACAAGATTGCTATGATTTGTATAATAGTTTATACAGTTTTTTAAAACAAATAAATATTCATTCTTCATTTGCTAAGTCTTTCAAATATTTAAAAATTTTTTATATGAATGAAATATTCTTATGAAACATGTCTATTCTCAAAATACTCAATATACTCAATAAATGTATACAAAATACTCAATAAATGTATTCAAGCTAAATATAAATAAAACCAATTTTTTTTACTATTCTTAATATTCAGAAATATAATAAAAAATATGAGTTTAATTCATTAAAAAATAATATGAGTATAATCCATTTAAAAGTTTATTAGAATTACTGTAATGTTTATTAATTATATTAATTAATTTTGTTTTCAAAAAGCCAATTTATTGCTATTAAATTTTATTTGATTTAAATTATATTTAATTATTGATTTTTCAATATTTTTGTTATAAATTTAAAATGAAAAAATATAAATTATTTTTTGTTATGCTAGTAAATAAAAAAAAAAAAATAAATTATAAAATAAAAATAAAAATAAAATAAAAAAAAAAATAAATTTAAATTATTAAAAAAAAAATTATTTAAAATTCATTTGTTAATTCTGTTTTAAATATTAGTTTTAATTACATTGAATCAAATTACATTATTAAAAAGTAATTCCCTATTTATTAAAAATTGAATGAAAAATTATATTATTATTTTAGAAATTTATGTATATATTATATTATATTAATATCAAATAAAACAATGAATAAAAACAAAGTTAGTAAAAAAAAAGAACATAAGCAAATTATTAAATTAATATCAGTATTTTGAAAAATACATTTTAAATATTAAAATTTCATTTATTTTGTAACATATAAAAAAGTAACCCATACGTTGTTACACTGCATGCAAAATAACGTTTTTATATTAAAGATGGAAAATGACCTCAACAATTTTAACAATATTAAATCATTGACATATTTTTTCTAAATGTCCTAATATATTCCATATCATTAAATTTTTGAAATATTCACAAATTTTTATTTTCGTAATTTAATTTCAAAACAACTGATATAAATACTAGAAAAAATCATATGATTTTTTTATTGGTTAATTCCGAGCTTCATTTTTTATTTTTTAAATATTCATCATCTTAAAAAAAAAAATACTACAATATATTTAAAAAGTTAGAATAAGTTTCCAACTTTATTGGAGAAATTAAATATGTCGATAAATTTCATCAAGTCCCGTCAAGATATCTAATACATGATTTCGCTAACACATTAATATTTGGATAATACACAAGAATATTTCAGTAACCATAACAATTTTCCTTCTTCCATAACAATTTTTAAGTAACCATAACAATTTTCCTTCTACCGACCAGACGGGCACTGTGACCGTACTTAATCTTTTCACTTAAACCCAAAGTAACCATGGCAACGCCGCCATATTACCATCCCGGTATCGGTCATAGAACCGGCACTACGCATGCTCGTTTCCGTCTTACTGTTAGCCAGATCGATTGAGGGAGACAGGAAAGAAAACTAAACAATGAAAATCTCTAGAACAGATATACAGTAATACTGTGACGATATAAAACTACATTTTGAAAAATAACAGATTAAATATATAAATGTTCAGGAACTAAAATATTTATTTCAAATTAATGTTATTCTTTTAGAAAACATGGATCGAAATTAAAACGTAATTGTTAACCACGCATTCCAGTTCTGGGTGAATTTTTACACAATACAATATAATGTACTTCGTTCCAAGAGTATTTAAAAAACTAGCGATAAGCATGCGCAATGAAAATTCTCTGGCGAAGTTGTCCCTATTGATAATAGATACTGTATGCCTCTCATCAAAGACTGAAATCATTGAACTGCTCGAAGTAACAGAACATTAGGGAAAATTAAATACTATTGAGAAAGAATCTGACTGTCCACTAAAAATTTTATTAGAATATAAAAAAAAATTAGTATATTTTTTCTTTATTCTTAAGATGAGTGCTTTTATAATAAACGTTATAAACTTATTTTTAACTTAATAGTATTTTTTACATTATTAATTTAAAATTCCTTTGTAAGAAACATTCTACTTTTCAATCATTGTTTTTTCCTTAGCGTGGGGCCCCAAGAGTAAAGACCTAAATATCTATGTTAGGTGGAATAATTCAATTATTTTTAGTTACTAAATTTATTGGTCTTTAAACTATCAATGTTTCAAATATATAACATATAATTGTTATTAAAAAGGAATCAAAATATTTGTTAAATATAGTAATTTTATTTTATTGCGCTTGTGTAAAAAAAAAAAAATTAATAACGAATGTTGCGATGTTTCGATTAAAACTACAATATTTAATTCCTAAAATGTAATATATGGATTTTTCCTAATGGAAGAAAAATACAATAAATGGAAAATTTTATATTTCGTGCGAAACAAGACTAAATTCGATGGAACACATGGGAAGCGAAACCTTTCTCCCTTCGATTATATAACGCCCTCTGGGGACAAACTGGTACAAGTTGAGAACAGGAAGTTTATAATGTACAGGTCACTTACCCGAGACCTTACAGGTATGGCCGTTATATCTAACTATATCAGTAATCGATCAAATAAAAAAATATATTAATATGCCAAACGAATCTTTACCCTTCAGTCATTTTCCATCACCCGTTTTTATTTTCCTGTAACAGGCAGCAGAGTCAATGTACAAATTTCACGTTCATTTTACAGTATTTTAAAATTCTTAACTTTCTATATAATAATTAATAATAAATAGTATAAATAGAATACCTATAAATAAAATGACAGCAAATGGAAAATAATGAGCATTTGATAGGTACGATCGATTTTACCCGCAAATGTTTTTCGCAATTTCAAGGGTAAATACTTACAGGAACGAAATGATTAATATCCAACTTGTAAATGACTAATACATGCTGTGGTATTATATATATTTCAATTACCAATATTTCTTTATATAAAGATATTGGCTTAATTTGAAAATATTACTTTGATTAGTGATTATAAACAGTGTAATGTTCCTAATAACCTCTAGTAAAAATAAAATATAGATATGTAGTGCTTATACAAAAAACGTAAAATGCCATACAATGAATATAAATTAAATACGTCATACCATAAAATTACAATTAATTCATAAATCTACATATACCATTTTTAAATGGCAATAATTTAAATGTTATTGATTATACTGTATCATTGATATATAGGATTCCATATTTTATTATATTTATAATTTTCAACTTTTATAACTTCGTCTTTTTATTATATTTTAATTAATTCTAGACAATTTAGTATTATAGGAACGTCATAAATATAGAAACGTAGTATTATACAGTATAGTACTGTACTAACATTTACCTTCAATGCAAGCATTAGAATGTAGGAGCATAGGAAAATAGAAAATACAGAAATTTGAAGTTATGACTATCTTTAAATTACTTTTTTTGTGTTAGATATTAAAAAACTAGTTTAGAATATATACAAACCAGGGCGAATTTGTCTATCTCTCAAATCGTATCCAGCTTGTGAGGATCTAGATGTTAGTGATTCTCTTCTAGATTCCACATTGACTAAACACGATTGTACTTCCCCCTGACGGTGAAGGACAGAAATTGGAGAAGCGATTTGATGTATTTCCTAAAATAATGTGGCAGTAATAATAGATATGGTTATAATATTAATATTGCTAATGTAATTTATAATAATTTTACAATTAAACTAACTTGTATATCTCCAGTTTTCGGAATATGATAGCGAGTTGGCACCTCACGTTTGCTGACTATGGGCATTGTACACAATAGATTCTGTAAGAAAATTGTAAAAAAGATTCAATGAAAGTGAAGGTGTACAAAAGGTCTGTATTCTAGGAGGCCATAAAAGGTGATTTTTACTTTTGCTTGCTGATAATATGTAACTTTTTATACAGATACTTTTATCTAGTACTACTATTATCAAATATTTTAAGTTAAAAGTTTTAAAAGCTACTTTTAAATTTTCCATTTTTAAATTTTGAAAAATATATTAGTATAAATTTTCTATATTTTGTTCTTTTTAGATGTATTTATAATTAGTTGACTCACTTATCAATAGACTGAGTCAAGTAATTGAAGCAACTGACATGACTTTTGGTATTTCACTTTAAATTCAGTATTTTTTACTATTTTTAAAAAATTCTTACTCTTAAAAATGTATACAAATTCTTTTATAAAGCATTTCACGTGTTGTGCATTTTCCATAAAAATATTTGTCTATTAAGAATTAAAATATAAAATAAAAAAAAATACAATCTTTCCATTTAAATATTTGAATAATATAATTAAATCAAGAAATTAAGCATACTATATTAAAATTAAATTTGTATTTAATACATTAAAACGTAATATCGTAAATCCTTTCCTGAATAGTTACTAAAAAAACTTTAAAACTAAATAATACACTATACAGTATTTCGGAAAATAAAATTTATTTGTCCCACCTGAGTGTTTAGTTGGAAAAGATAATTCATCCAACTTCTCTGTACAACAACACCTGCGAAATGCAAGCATTTCAAGGCCATCAATGGTAATACATGTGTTTTTCGTCTCTTCATGACGTCACTTTTTCAGGAAACCGAACATTACCGATCATTTCCAAACAAGGGAAAAGTTTTCTTTTAAATTGTAATAAGCGAATTTAATAACGAAATTTAATACATAATATGCAATTGTTTCAACTAATGATTAAATAAAAATTAAGTTAAAGAAAGTATATTATATATTTTTTGTTTTGGATGTGGTTAAATATATAATACGTATTACATCATGATATCACGTGAGATTTTGCTGTTGTGATGATTGGTCTTTTTTATTATTGACGTCGTTAAAGGGAATTTAAGAATCCACGTGAATAGAACAACGGCTTCCTATTGGTTTAAATTCTGGAACTGAAGTTTCCAACTGTCAGACAATATCTAGATTTATTGGATGCTAAAATCACATGATTAAAATTCTTGTTTCTCATTGGTCTAGCCTGAAGAAAACACAACAAGCTAAACCATGAAGAAGCACAAAGGATGTTGGTGATCGAATATGTTGGCTGTATGTTTACGGGTTTGAGATCGTATTGTACAGAAAACAGAAGGTTTTTCCGTAACAGATAAATGCTGAATGAATTAATAAGAAAGAACAAAGATATCGGGCAAGTGAAGAGAACAGAAAATTGGACGAGAAAAGGTGAGATGGTGTTTCCTTCATGTCCGCCATCTTTGATCGTTCGAACTGTTTTCGTTTGGAATGTTAAATTAATAAATACGTATTTTGAAATTATAAAATGAGTATTCATTATTCATTTCGAATTATATTTTATAATAATGTTGGCAGATTAAATTAGTAATTTTATGTTTCAGGTGAATGGTTGCGTTGGATTTTTCTATTGACATAACGCAGCTGTCAGCCATTTTATAAACTTATATATTGCGTGATAGGAAAATTTTCATTGCTGAAATTTGTTTTAAAAATATGATCAGTAATACTTTTGAAGCCTTTCATATGGTCGGACTGCCAATAGTGCAGCAGAGAGGCCGTTGTATAAATTCATCTTTTTATGGCATTATTAGTAACACTCCTAGAAGGCAAACCTTCGATGTTTCTGAATGGGGATTACCAGTTTCATTAAAATATAATGATTGGAGGAAATGCCAAACGCCACCTGCTACTACTGTTCCTAATAAGGCCAGCATTACTGTATTAAAACGAAATACAATAAAATTAAAAGGGAAGCAGGGAACCAACCCCTCTCCGTCCAGAATGTCACCGACCAAGTCAGCTGCTCCATGCAGTGAAAACGGATTGTATGCTGGTGCCAAATTCAGTGATCCACCATCCCCAGCAGCATTACCAAAACCACCATCACACTGGATGAATCTGGCTATTGAAACTGTTGTCGATAAGCCATTGTCTGCAAATAATTCTCATTGGATGAGTATGAATATTAGCCCTCAAGATCCCTTTAAAAACTTTGAGAAGAGTATCAAAGAATCAGCACCTGAAAATTGTGTTGAAATGACTAATCATCTCAAATTGCTGCTGAATGTTCAAGCATAATATACTAACACCTCATCAGTTTTGTTTCATTCCTTTTGACAAATGAAACATAAATTGTTTAAATTTGCATTAAGGAAAAACAAAAAAGTTTAAACAAACTTTACAACTCCAATCATTCTTTTGAAAAATTTTTTACATTGAAATATGTAAAGTACTATGGCATATGGAATTTTATAACAAATATGATAAGTAGACTTGAAAACACTTATCTAATTAAAAAATTTAACATAACTTTATAAAAAAAAAGGTAAGTCAAATGCATTGTGCATTTTGTAATTTAAATCACTTAAGTGATTTAATATTTTGGCTGTGATCAATTTAATTGGTGCGATGTAAACTTTATTTAGATGTGATTATTGGAGTTGTAAAGTAATTATCTTTAAATGTTTTCATAGTTCTAATATAGATTATATATATATAATATATATATAATATATAATAATTATATAAATAAATAATATATATATATATACACACACACACAAAAATATATATGTGTATATATATATATATAAACATAAGCTTCAAGTAGTATTTCCTCCTCCCCCTTTTTTTGCATGTTAAATTCTGTATTTCTGTGATTTCTCTTTTAGCCTGTAAATAAGCATCTTTAATATTAAATTGTTTCGTTTTTTTTTTTTTTATTAAAAATTCAAATACTTAATATTAAGTGCTAATGCAAATTTATTCCTTTTTACCATATTCTTTTCAGTATAAAAATTGTTGATAATTCAATATGTATGTAGAAACCAGTGATGTGGTCTTAGGTGTAATGTATAGATAACTTGATATATATTTTTCCCCCTTAGGTATTTTATGGTTAGTGAATCTTGGTGGCTTGCTTTGTCTAGTCACAAAGACAATAGTTTTTTACTGTGTAAATATGTCCAACTATTTTTATGGTGTGATGTCACCTTTATATTTTGTTTTCTTTTTATTTTCCCATGTTGCTATTGGTACAATGGGACTAACTGTGATATTCATAAGCTTCAAATAATGAGGCATAGCAAAAATCACAAAAATGTACAATCAATTATCATATATTATTTTGTTAGTCAATGCATATTGTGACAAAGGCAACTGGTTGAAAATTTTAACTACAATTTAGTGATGGGTTTCAATGCATTATCATTAAATGGTCAAATTTTTGTAAGGCATTGAATCTGAGCTACACACGTACATTCCACTGTATCTACAGTAGCTGCCAAAGCCATTATGTCTTTCCTCAACACATTGTTGTTGTTGTGTGTTGCTCAGGATCAAGAGTATTGACACTGTTGGGTATGTAATATGCTACATCACTGCATCAACCCATCATATAGATCTTTGTGACAAATAACTCAAGGAGGACTAAAGTAATAGCCATCAAGAAACACTAACTCTATCAAAAATGAATTTTTAGTTTAGAGCATTGAGAACAAGTCATTTTCCCAATCCCATCTTTATACAATGTCCTCTAATGCTAAACTTTAATTTCATTTTTTTCATTCCATAATAAATGATCATAATCACTATTGCTTTTTTTTACTTCATCTTAAATGCCAAAGACTAAATTGCTTTTCCTCTTTTCTAAATCATGGTTTTGTCCAAAAAAAATAAAAATTAAAAAAACCTAAAACCACTTCATCCATTCTCTGATTGCTAGTTGTATGACTGTGTGAGTGAAAGATATTCTGTGAATGAATTCTCATTTGTCAAAATTGTTTAGTATTTAATATTTCACAATGAAACAAAAATTTAATTTTTGTGATTTGTAACTGCTTTAATATATACTAACTTAAGACTTTTGCTTAAGTTCCTGTTTCATATAAAAAATTATATATATGTATATGTATATACATATATATCACCTGAAAGAAATTTCATTTTAACTAAGTAAGATGTCTTGGGAACTAAGTTTAACAAAATTATCATTCCTATAAGGTGACAACACCATCAGGGGAACAATATTGGTGCATATATATGTATGTATATGTATATATATAAAAAATCTGCCTTTTGAATGCAGTTAATTGCTGCACAACTAATTTCATGCCAGGAAATAATGGTAACTTCCCAATTAGTTATAAAATACTTTGGTTTTCATCCAAACTAAAATTAATGGATTAAAAAAAAGAAATGCAAATACAGCTTTTAAGGTAAATATTTCCTGGCATTTATATTTTAGTATTTCTAGTCATCCTAAAGGTTGGCTATTTTAAGTTTGATAGAATTTAAGTATAGTAATTTTAATGTTCCAAAAAAAGTTTTATCTTATTTTGCAAAACATTTAATGTATTGTTATGGAACATTAAAATTACTTAAAAAGTACAATTAAAAACAGTATTAACAAAAAATTTTTAGGGATTTAAAAAAAAATAATAGGATTTTAAATTAATCTTGATCTGGTTTAGTGCTTGCATTTTGGACTTTTAGGGACATTAAAAATTTTTAAAGTTGAATGAAATTTATCATGCAAGACTAAAAAAACTAAACCAGGATAATCATTTGGACAAAAAAAAAATTGCACAGTTCAGGATCAGATATTACTTTTCAAAGTATATTTTTTCAATGTTTCCAATGAAACCAATGCAATAAGTTTTTACATAAAGAAAAAATCCTGAATGTGCTTGGGAAGGGATAAAATAAAGTGGGTTGGTTATATTTTTTATGTTAAATAAAATTTGAACTTGTATTTTCAGTACATTTTAAACAAAAGGATTTAAATATTCGAAATTTGGAAAAAAAATTTGGCATGTGAAATTATTTTTTAACTAAAATCTATGCACAAGTTTTAATGAATAATTCAGTTTTGTCTTTTAATACAATTCAAATTGCACGTTTTTATGTTCAAATATTTTGGCTCAGACTGGCTAGAACAGTAGTGTGATCATAATTTTTTTTGTCATCTGTCATCATATTGAACACAAAGTCAAGATTGTGCTTTTCTGTAACACTCGAAAAGTAGAAGGATTGTATTTGTACTGTCTGGCCAGATTTAAACTGTTTAAAAAAATTGTGCAAATTTTGAATATTTTTAATAAAAACTTGTTTTTCTATGTGTGTAAATTTTGAACTAAACAAACACAAAAGTTCTTTAACCTCGGAATAAAAATCGTCCCGTGATCTCGTTTAGTCCAACTAGGTCAAAAGAATTTTCAATAAGATCTTAGTGAGAAAAATAGGTCACGCTATCGTGTTTTGATTTTCAAACGTTTTGCAATCTGGAAATTAACATAAATGCGATTCTTTAATTGTTAACTGGGGTCAATAATAATTTTTGTATATAAATTTCGAAAACAGTAAGATTCATGTCCATTTTAAATTGGGCATGCCCGATTTTTTTTCTTATTCCATATAATTAACTTTGGTAAAAATTCTAGTGTTGGAAAATTGCATTGCAGAGCTAAAAAACTAGTTTTTACAAATAAAAAATCAACAGTCCAATCCAGACCAATAAGATTCAAGGTTGTCCTGAATTGGTTGAAGTTGACGTATATTTCTACGAAATTGCGTAAACGTTTTGATTTGTCATTATTTTTCGCCTATAGTTAAAAATTTCACAACTTCGGCGTCATTTGAAGGAAATCTTTTTGAATATTTCAACATTTTGTTGATATTTTTGCATTTAGCTTCATAGCGTTTCATAAATTTTATCATAATATAGTGATTTATACTATTATTTCTGTTTACAAAAATGGCTATAATAGTGATCAAAGTTGTTTGAAAATTACGATTTTTAATCTCTTATTAAACGAAAATTGTCTATATCCTGGATATTTGGAATTTTTTTTAATATTAGAATGCCGTATTTTTATCGACAATGTAGGCGGCGTAAAAGTAAATATTTAACCCCTTCGATTATTGGACTAGTCCAAATTTTGATTTACAGGTACTCCTCACTTAACGACCTATCTGTTTAACGATTGCTCTATATACAGGTACTCCTCACTTAACAACCTACCTGTTTAACGACTGCTCGAACTTACGTCCGTAGTTTAAGACTATTTTTTTTAATGGAATATTTGGTTTTTGCTCATACGCATCGCTTACAACTTTTGTTTGTAATTTCCCCACACTCGTAGTTCCCGCTTACGACTTTTGTTTGTAATTTCCCCGCACTCGTAGTTCCAAAAACACTGAAGAAAAATACTGTACTTTGTGCATAATTAAGATATAAATTTTTAATTTGAAATATTTTAATATAGGAACAAGTTTTTCGCTTACCGACCAATTCGTTCTACGACAGAGTCTTGAGAACGAAACCCTGTCGTTAAGTGAGGAGTACTTGTATACGTTTTAACAAAATTACTGAACAAATGAATCATTAAAAGTGGACGAATTAAAATTTGATTTTGACGCGTCATTCGTGTTTTGCACGCATATAAATTTTTTAAATTAGTTAAAATTCACGTTAAAAAACATTTTTACTGGAAAAAAAATTTGAGAATTTTTAATTTATAGAAATTAATTCTTGTATAAACTCTTGAACTATATTTTTTCATGAAGTTAAAATTAAAATAATTTAACAGTTGTAATATAAATTTTAACAAACTGTTTTGTAATAATTTAAACTTGAAAAAATAAGCAATAAATTTTATTTTTTTATATTTTCTGTACAATTTACAACAATCAATATACACAAAAACACAAGATTAAGAAAGACTATTTTGAAGCTGCCAAAACAGTTACATTTTGTAGTAATAGTTACAACATAAATACACAAGATTAACAAATAAACCTATTGCTCCAAATTTAAAAATAAAGACATTGTACAGACATTTAAAAACTAATAAATTTAGGCAAAAAGAATTTGTTCTATCAATCTGAAAACAAAAATATTCCTTGGGTAATTGCAGAACTGCATTGTCTGTTTCCAGAAACATGAGTAGAAATACCACAAACATTAAAAATTCATTCTACAACAATTTCATTAAAAAAATTTAATTACAAATTGTATTAACTTGTACATGAAACATTTAAAATTATGTATATACATAAAGTATTTATTATATATAAACACAGTTTAAGCTGATGAAAGCACTAAGGTATTCAAATAAAACCAAAAAACAATTTATAATGATTCTACAGTCTTTTTCTTTGCAATAACACATCAGATGAGAAAAGGCAATCCCAATTTACCTCTTGCTGCTGCAAGCCTTTTGGGAGACTTTCGATAAGGACTTTTAAATGACTGGTTCTGAGGTGATAGCTTCCTACTTCCGACTCTCTTAAGTTGAGAGGACGGTGAAACCATTGAACTGCGACATTTGTTACGGGTGGTTTGGTTCAGATCATTCTGGAGAAGAAAGTTCAGTGCATGAAATTTGGTAGTCGATCATCAATAGTAGTAGTTTCGGGAGATTGGAGTTGATAGTTCATTATTGGTATCTGCAAGGTTGTACTGTTGAAGATTCCCTCATTCTTTTCTAAGCCAGTCTGTAAACAGAGAATGAGCTAACCCTGACAACCCATGGGACATGATGATTATGTATCAATAATGACTATTGCTAATAAAATTGAAGGAATTTTTTAAAAAATCTGCAATCCTTATTTTAGCCTCTCAAAATGGAAAATCATCATCAGCTTAGAGATATCAGATATCTCTAAGTACAAAAGTATAAGTATTATTAAAATATTGATAAAATCTAAAAACTACCATTATTTCTTTTCCAAATAAATGAATTCATTCAATCTTAAAGCAATTCAATTTTTAAACATTCTCTCCCTTATGAAATTTTTCTTGTTGACAAAAAGTCTTCCTAATTATTGTTAGGATTATTGTATTTTATAAAAAATTGAATTCTAATATCAAAATAAGGTATAAACTTTTATATCTTAGAAAAGATTAACTTAAACATTTTTTGGTATATATTGTGACTTGAAAACCAGGGTTCTAACAATTTTAAATTTTCTTGATCAATTAAAATTAGAGTATTTTAATAATTTGAACTTCAATATATTATTGCAATAAAAACTAACCAAGAAAAATTGGTGCTGAGTGACAATGAAAAACATTCTGTGAATTATAAATTTAATAATGACAATATTTTATGAAGGAAGAAGAAAATTTGACAAAGATTTTTCAAGCTCTGTATAGAAATTTCAGTGATAAGTATAATCAAAATAGAACCAAAAGATTGATGTCTTGGAGATTACAACTAGATGATAATCATTTAATTTCTTCAATTTTTATTCAAATTTGAAGAATGCAACAACAAAAAAATAATAATAATCAGAAGTTTAAGGCTGGTCCTACTTAAATAGACCAATAATCTGGAGACAAGCAAAGATTTTTCATGCTGCTTTTTATATATTTAAAATTCAAAATAATTACAGCAAGTGAACATTAATGGGGAGTTTAGAAAAGTGTGTTCAATTTAGAAAATTTTTCTTTTAATCTGAGGTAAACTGTGTACAAAAATACCTGAGTAATGCTAAACAATATACAGGGTGTTCATAAAAAATTGGATCAAATTTAAATCACACGCTATTCATCAAAATAAAGTAAAAAGATCATAAACATGGATCCAAAAATGTTTTCTTTTTGAGATAACAGGTAATTTAACTGGCCTATTAACTTTATGATGGTTTCAGTAAATTACAGTTTGCAATCAACTGTAACAGAATGAACTGTACATCAATCACAACTATACAAGCTATGAAAATAATGCATGATTTTGCTTTCTTTTGTAGGGTTATTATATATATATATATAATATGACCTGTTTACTCAAGAAGGAAATATTTTAAAATGATGAATAGTATGTGATTTTTGAATTTGGCCAGATCTTTTAGGAATGCCCTGCATATATTTATAAGCAGGAATTGAAGGATAATTGGCAATTTTGTACTTTAATGGACATTGTAAAATTGGGTCTTAAAATTCTTGTTAAAGCTATGTTTTGCAATTGTTAGATAAACTCTAATAGTTTAATATCAGTAACTACCAATTAGAATTTATCAATTACTTTACAAATAACTTGTGGTTAAAGTTTAAAGCTAGAACTTTAACAGGATACTGTAAAACCAGGCCTTTCATCATAATTTTTGCATTTAAAGTATTTTTTTATAAATTAAGATTAATCACAGTCATACAATATGTTGCATAGTCAATCAACCAGTGAATATGTTGCATATTCCATCCTTAAGCCTATTTTCTGAAAGATTTATGGAATTAGCATGTTTGATTGTTTTGATTATTTTACCATTAAATTAAAAATTTGTATATTTGAAATATTGAGTAATCAAAATTAAAAATAACTCATTTGATTTCATATGTTGTTACTGAATTTTAATAATAAATAGATGACTTCTAAAATGGAAATAATCAATTTTATATTAAATATTTAGAAATATCATCATTACTGTAATACTATATTAGAATTCATTATGTTTTCTAGACCAGTGTTACCCAAACTCTTTCTATGAAGGGACACTTCACAAATTCAGAAATTTTTATGGAACACCTTGATTATTTTATAGTATAGGTAGATATTAATAATAAATAAATGTAAATATAAGAGTTAAGAAAACAAAACAAACATTTATTATAAAATAAAACACATGAAAATAGTAAAATAAACTAGCAACTCCAGTTTCAACTTGGCACAGCATTTAAAATCATATGAGACATATTAATTTTTATAATATTTTTTGGAACACTTATTGACTTTCAATGGAACAGTTTGGGAAACGCTGTTTAGACAATGGTCATGAGAAAAATTACTATCATTAACTATTTGACTTTCATTTTATTTTTATATAACATATATAAAAATATATTTCAACATTGTAATGCATGCTGAAAATCAGAATGAATTTCAGTGACAGAAAATGTAGAGTAATCCATCATGTACACACTATTATGATCAGAAATCTGGATTTATAAAATAGATACCATTAATTTCATTTTAAAACTATTATGGCATTATCGTAATTATTTATTTATTTTAATCAGACATATTCTGGCAGGTTTATTGTATCAATTTTATTTTAGTTATTGCTTTTTATTATTGAATTATAACTATTCTGCTTTATATATTATTGAACTTTTCCAATTGATATTTAAAAGTAATTTATATTGGAAATAGGGCAATATAAAAATTGTATAAAAAAATTATTTCACTTTGTAATTAAATTCACAGATAGTGAAACTATGATCCAATAAATTTTAATTTCAATTGTGAACAGACAGCTCTCATTACTGTGGCCATTATGTTCCAGACCACTGCTATAAAATGAATTATATTATTTTTCATTTGCTAATCTATATAAAAGCTTAAAAGCATTTACATTATTATTCATTAAATGCATAATAGTGCTAGACCTAAAAAACTCAGCTAGATGATTGTATTTTAAAGCATTTTCATATCATCTTGGAGGACCAAGATTAGATTCAGGGGTCCCACTTTTTCAGAAAGGTTCTAGGCCTAGCATGTCTATGTATTTATGTTTTATATACCTATTGCAATTATTATTTTGCTGATAAATTTCATTTTGAGATATAAAATAAAAACAGAATATAATTGAGAAGTGCTGTAAAGTGAAGTATGCCTGTATAATTTTTAAACTACAGGCAATCTGACTTACATATGTTCACACTTACATAAAATTAATTTTAATTAAGGAGCCAGATAGGAATCAGTTCCCTCCTGAAAAACTCAAGGTATGGAACTCTGAACTGAATCTGAAAAGAATAAGCACATAAATCATGTTGTAAGCAATTGCTTTACCACATTACTTATGTGCTTATTCTTTAACTATTTTTAATAATATTTCTTTGTGAGCCATAGTACTGTATAACATATGTATGGTGTGATTTATACAAAGTTTTCCAAAGCAATTACTTACACAAGTCAGGAACTGAATGTATACTTATTTCCATTAATTTATAGGTGTTTTAGTTTCAATATCATTTAAAATTAAATATTAATTGTTAATTTTTATAATGATTAAATTTAGGAATGTTCACAAAGCAAATGTTACAGATTATGGTTATATTTACTGTCATCATCATACCAAATAATACCTAAGTTTTTAAGCTTGTATTTATGAAGATTTTACAAAATCCACATTCTAAAATAAGAAACATATCTAGACTTGTTTAGGTTACAATTACTATATGAATTGAAGGCATCCTACATTTCACTTTATATTTGTAGTTTTGTCTGAGAAAAAGTAAGATTTTTTCTAAGCATTAACTTATATTTTTGAAGCCTGTTTTGGTATTTTTTTTAAATGAAATTGAGATTTCAGGAATAATTTGCCAATTATAATGTTGCATCTTTAGGAAATAATTAATTAATGTTGCATCTTTGATTTATACTAGTTCTCCAGAAATCAATTATAATGAACATATTTAACTGTGATTAGTATATAGCATATGATAAATTATGGAGAATATATTAATTAAAATCTCTAATTACACCTTGTATGATACAAATTTTTTTTACTGATTATTATTTGTGTGATATAATTTTTAAAAATACTAGGATTCCCTAGTTTTCATGTCACAATATTTATTTTCAAGCAAGATATTCTAGCATAGTAAAGAAAACTAAAAAAATCATTTATCAATTTCATATTATTTTACTTGCAATATTTTATCATCTATCATCTAAAGATTAACAAATAGTCTTATCTTAATATAATTAATTTTTTTCAATATTAAATTATTTATATTAAAATTTAAAAAATGATAATAAGAATTACAAAAATATAACCACTTAACAATTTTTCTTAGACATACATAGAATTTTGGAAAATATCAATCATCAATAAACCAGAACTTTTTTAGAATAAGCTACTCTCAACAGAAATTTTATTTGGAATAGGATTACATATCACTATCAAAATTTGTATATTCTATACTTAGATTAACAACAGATCAATTTGAAACAAATGAAAGATAGAATGCATTAGCTTCAAGTGTAAAAAAAAAAAATACTTCTTTTAATTTGAAATTCAGCTTAAAAAAGTATTTTTGCAAAATTCACTAATTGCATATTTCAACAAAACTTGAAAATGACCCAAATGTATAACTCAAATATGTCAAACTTTCATATCATGGTACTCCTCCAACATGGCCAGCTCCACTGTCAAACATTTTTAGCAATCATATATTTTGCATAATTTTAACTACTGTACATAACTTACAAATACAATACAGTAGGTTCCTGACTTACATGTAAGGTTTGTAGGTTTTTAAAAATCGGTGTTTTGGATAAATTTGTAAAATTTGAAAACCAGTTTTAAATACTAAAATTAAGATGTAAAAATTAATTAATTAATTAATTAAAAATTTTAACATTTTGACTTGAAATTGCTTTAATAAAAAAATTGCAATAAACTTTTGCTATATTTGCAAAATCCACAAAAGTTTTCAACATTGAAATCTAGTATATTTCCATTAGCTTCAAAACTCGATATTGTTAAGTTATCTGGAAAAATATTGTCTAGAACAGTGCTTTTCAAACTTTTCCAATTGGCGACCCCTTTTACCTGAGAAAATATTTTTGCGACCCTGGGTATATAGGTATATAAACTAGGAATATGAATTAAAAAATTTGCTAAAATTTCTGCAACCCAAATTTTGTTACGTAGCCCCATATGGGGTTGCGACCCACACTTTGAGAAGCATGGTCTAGAATTTATCCAAATTCTTGTATGGAAACAGATTCTGATGATGAATATATTGGAAACAGAGAAACTCTAAAAGAAACCATGGAAAAAACAATTCATAAGTTTCTTGAGGAACTTGAATAAATGATATCAAATCCAAAGACACTGAAAGCCGAATATTCAATATTTGAGACAACCAATAAACTAACAAAGAATTTAGAATTATTATTTGATACTTTGAAAATGATAAAACCAAGTTCAATAACCAGTGAGAGAGTTTTCTATTTCAGGAAATTTTGTATATAGAATAAAAACAAGTATTAAATAATCGTTCAGTGGACATTTATGAAATCAGATTTCCTGAAGAAAAATACTAAATTAAATAAAAATTTATATTTTGTACAGATTTTAATTATTTTAGTTTTTTTTTTTATTTGGTGTGGGGGGTGTATACAGACAAACCTCTTTAAGCCGCCCCTCTATAAACTGCCACCCTCGTTATTTGCCTGATGAAAGCCAATAACAAATCTCCTCCTTTATGTTAAAACATGAAATTCCCTCTATAAACCGCCACCTCACTAATCGCCAACCACCACTCATTTCTGGAGGTAAAAACATTTCATTAGTAGACAAATCAGTTGTTTAAACCGCCAAAACAATCGAATGGCAAGGTCAACCAACACAAATAGAAACACTAGAGAAGATGGCAATTAAGTAATTTATCTGTTAACATTTATTAGACTGTAATCTCGCACCTGTGACTATTCACATCCCTGTTTTCAAAATGAGCTATTCCAAAACTTTAAACGGATTTTTACAAAATAACCATATAAAATAGGAGAAGACTTGAGAACCATAACTTCAACTTTGCGGAAGAAGAACAGTTTAGAACCGTTTTTTTATAAATCAACTGTTGTGAGTATCGTTACTGTTTCTTACTTAACCGTTTAAAATAGAAGAAGACTGGAGAATCATAACCTCGACTTTGCGGAAAAAGAAGAACATTTTAAACCATTTTTTAATAAATCAACTGTTGTGAGTATCGTTACTGTTTCTTACTCAGAAAAATATCAAAAACGACAATTAGATGTTCACGAAAAGATTTTAATTTGTGAATATAAAAATAATCCTTCTGCTACTCAGCAATTTATTTCTTATTATTTTTAATTAAATGAAACAATGTCATTCTAGTCTATACATGTTTTCTCACATGTTACCATAAACCCTCCATAAACCGCCAAAGAGGACCTTTGAACCGATGGTGGCGGCTTAAAGAGGTTTGACTGTATTTTATTTTATTATATTAGTATTTTTTGTAATTCTATAAATGTATAAACTGAAAATTTTTTAAAATAAGTATAAATATTTTTTACTGTTTTAATGATTTTTTTGTTTTGCAAAAATTTGAAAACCAGTTTTTCAAAATATTGGAATTCAAAAACTTTTTTTTTCCTTTCTCTTCAAAAGTCAGTTTTTGTAGAAACCCTACTTAGATGATTTCAATGATACAAATGTGTGTGTCTATTTTTGTTGAATTTCCATAAAATGAAAATGAGAAATTCGTTGAACAATTTACTTTTTTCAAAAATATCAATTATGGCCTTAAATATTCTTTTCTATGTTCAAAGTATGCTCATTTATTTCATTTGGCCATTCTATTTACTAATATGTCCATTTTTGCATATCTAATTTAAACATTGTTTGATTTATGTGATTTTCAATTTATGCAAAAATTTTTTGGGTTGAATTAACAAAGAAAAGACAGGGATCTACTGTAATATAAATAAAACTTAAGAAAATAAATTACATTAAAGAACCTACTTAAATTTTTTCCCCCTATAAACAGCTATTTTTGTAAAGTGTAACAATTTGAACATTTAGTCTTTTAACTTTACTTTGTTAAGTGCTCCTCTCAATTTGTATTAGCCATTAAATACCTAAGCAAGACTAAATTTGATACCCCTTGTTTAAACTCATGAAAATTATGAAAAATAAATAAGATTAAACAATTTCTGTAATAAATGTTCAGTAGTGAATATACTGCTGAAATCTTATGAAATTAAGATAAGGAAGAAGAAAAGTTATTTTCTGCTTCATCTTAATTAACTTTCTAAATAAGCCAAATTCTTGCATAAAATCAGTTAAGGTTTCATTTTTTGTTATGCTTATTTTTGCTATTCTTATATAAATATAGTTATATTTGCATACATTTCATCATTTGTTTTTTCTTATATAATATTAGCAAGTAAGATAAAATATATATAAAATCTCAAAAATAATAAAAGTGTTTGTTTATCATTACTGTAAAATTCTGAATATTCAAAGTTAAAAAGACAGGTTCCCCAATGAATACTACATAACTTTCATTTAAAATATTCTACTTATGGGAAAGTCTGGAGAATTATAAAAGAAAATTTCCAACTCTTGTCATAAATCAAAAACAGGGAGTCCCCAATTTTTGACAAATGCTATCAAGGATTTTGCAATAATGGTAGTCAATCAATTGGATAGCCAAGTAGTTACCAGGATGAAGTTGTCCAGTTTTTCCATTATACAGTATTTGTATTTAATTCCAGAGCTCACATCTCCAAATTTTCATTAGGTGTCCAGGATAGAGCCCATTCAATAGTATCTATCCTTCAGCTGATTGCCAACTGTGACCATGAGTGTAAAAACCTGTGGTGAGCATTGGGATGCTAAGCCCCTTTGTACACAGAGCATATTGTCATAGACGCATAGCAGATTTGACTTGCAGTTAACAATACGCATACATCTGCACAACTATACACGGAAGTGTACTACAAGAGTACAGATTTCATTCAGTCAAGATGGTGTCCAGCAATGATGATGATATATTTTATTATTTTTGTTGTCACTGAAAAAGAAGGAAAATAATACTGTTTTGGATTCATCCCTATATTGAAAGAAACGTAAAATAGTATATTGTGTATTGTTGTGAAAGAATTATTAGATGATGCAAAAATTTAAACATTTTATTAGTAGTATTTTATATTGTATATCGAATGGCAGTATTCAAATAAAATCTTTCCACGTTATGTGCTTTTTAGGAATAGGGTTAAAACCACGTGTTGCTTTTCCTTGGTCATAGAATTATTGTATTTATTACAATTATTTTAATTAATATATATAAATATTTGCATACATATCTATCCAGTTCATTAAATGAACTAAATCATTCCATGCTTTTTCTATTATAGCCTTCAGAGAATATTCAGACAATGAATAATTATACAAACACGGATACTTTGATATTGTTTGTACAAATTTAATGGTAGTACTCTCACTCATTTTTTATATATGAGTAGGTAAATCGTACCAAGTACACAAACAAGCCTAGCTTCATACAGCTAGCGAACAACAGTATGGTACGACTGGCGTTGTGAAGCTTGGGAAATATGACGAGTAAACTACACTGCTTCTTCATGTACAGACACATTTGAAAACACGTGGCGCTGCAAGCAAACAATGCCGTGTCTATGATGATATTTCAGATATGATCAGTTTAGGCCCATGTGCAAAGGGCCTAAACTGATTATCATCCAATAAAAAAGAAAGTGGCCTATAATACAAAAGAAAAATAAAGCATTGAAGTCCAGTATGGCAGTCATTTTAATGTTCAATGCTTTGTTTTTTTATAAAAGTTAAATTTTGTTTAAATTTGAAAATGTCTAATGAAATCACATAAATTAATTCATTTATCCAAATCCGACCTGAGATGGAATTTGAAGTCCATGCCTTGGAAAATTTTTTGAAGGATCCATCCCAGGTGTCATCCATTACACTAAAGTTCTGCTAATTATACCACAGATATGAGCAGTTTGTCATTCAGTCTGGAGTAGACTCAATTATGTAATAATCAGCAAACGATTGGAAAATGGAATTAAAATATAATAAAGTTTCTAGCAAAAATAAACAATTAAATGAACTTTAATTAAACAATTAAATTATACAGGATACTTTTGGCATCAACCAGAAGGTTGAAAGTGAAATTCAACAAACCAAGCCCACAGATTCAAAAATGATGATAAACTACTTTACCATGTGGCCTTATGATTAAAATTAAAAACTTGGATACATGACTTATATATTTCATCTTTGTTTTTATATATGTATTTCTTTATTTTTACCTATATAAAGTGCTGATAGATACAAAATACAAATTTTCCTTATTTTAAAGAATAAACATCATTTATCAAACATTACTATAATCTGATTATTCAATATGTTTTTAAAAATAAGAGTCCTGATGACTGAGGAACATAACCTTCATTTATAACATTGTATCTAAGAAAAATCATATTCAGAATAATGACATTCAAATGCAACACCATCATAAGTTGGGATCTCCTGTACTGGACTTCTGTTCTATTGTATTTTATAACTGTAATCAATATTTTGATAGCTAAACAAACAATTATATGTTAGATGAAATTTTTGCTAATAAATTTTTCTTAGTACTTTGAAGTGTTATTTTATTTTTGGATCTCAACTTTACAGATGAATTCATAATTAATAAATAATACAATTACAGAATAATATAATAAAAATTTGTATTTATATGTAAAATATGAAAAAATTTAAATTTTTAACATATTGATTCATTATAAAAAGATTCTTTCATGTATGTTATAATAAAACTGTTAAGTGGTTAATGATGAATTAAATTTTTACTTTTTATTAATCTGTTAATAATAAAATAAGCAATTATCTAAAAATAACCTTTAAGAGCATTGGAATTATTATTAAAATTTTGATGTTTTTGCTTATTGAACAATAATTCAAATTGCAAGGAAGGTATGTTTAATAAATAACTTTTTCATAAACCTACATATATTTAGTATCTAATTTTAGCAAACTAAAATATAAATATTTAAATATATACATTTATAATAATATTCATTATGTTTAAACAAATTTTCCCCATTAGATAGCAATTTGAAGTTTGGCAAAAATGTTTGATTTACATTTTAAAAAAATAAATATTTGAAAAGGACTAGATTTTATTTTCTAGAATACATCAAATATGAGTTTGTATGCAAAAAATTTGTTAGTTACAAAACTATTAACAGCTATTTTCTTAATAGTAAATAATAATCATCAAACAATAATAGCATTTAGTCATTAGATTCCTGTCGTTAGAAAGTTTAATTATATAAACATCCACTAGGCAGAATTGGCAGTAAATAAAGTTTGGCTTTGATTCAGAAATTGCTCAATAATATAAATCACTTGTCATTCTTGTTGCATGGCAAGATTTTCTATAAAAAAAATTAGTTTTTAATGAAAATTATGACTATTTCTTTTAAAATTTTTGAATTACTTTACTAACTTTCCAGTTAAAATAGCAGAATGTATAAAATATTTTTTAAATATTAATTGTTTCTTTAATTTTTGTAAACTGTTCCCCAAATATTTTATAATAGAAAATAATTAGTAACTTTTTATTTTAATTCTCCAGAATCTAATAAATTCCTAAAATAAGATATATTCACATTGTTAAATTTACTTTTAAAACTTCTTAAATTTCAAAATTCTACAGTAAATATATAAACCGATCAATAATAATAAAATAATCTATACTTTATTCTGTTGTAAATGCAAACTGTCTTTCCAAAATAAATGTACTTCAATAAGACTTGTCGAAAAAACAAGTTGAACTCGATCTGAGATTATTAATTAAAATATCGAGATTGTTGAGATGGTTTGACAAATAAATTTGATCATATTTACCTTCTTTTTTATAGAATAGACTAACCGAATGAGTACTTTTTTCCCTATATCCCTAATTTTTTTTTTTACTTGTCTATCTTGTTTTAAATGATGTATAATCAAAAATAATTAAACTTATATTTGAATTAAATATTTGTTTTAAATGAGAAATATATATAATTTGTACATTACAAAAACTTTATTAATTTTATACAATTTTTTTTCTTTTGTGGTATGAAATTAGCACAAAAGAACAAAATGAAATCACTAATGTAACTTATAAGAAACATGATTTGATTTATGTTGATTTTCTGGAACAAATTAGGTAATAACAATGTTCTTTCTAAAGTGATATGAAAAATTTATGGTGGGCCACGGGCCAAAACAAAAACAATTGATAATAGAATGGTGAGACTACGGGCCCAAAACAAAAACAATTGATAATAATAGTATTTATTAAAAAAAAGTGGGCAACCTTTTTTTTGTAGGGGGCCGTATAGAAAAATTTATAGTGGACCACGAATAGTATTTATTTAAAAAAGAGAAAAACAAAAACAACAATGTAGTATTTATTTAAAAAAGAGAAGGTATAGATATGTAAGTATACATAGCGTTGATATTTAAAAAAGAGAAGGTACAGATATATAAGTACATAGCGTTGGTATTACATATAATAAAATAATATAGTGTTGCAACTCTAATGAGAAACTTGGGATTGCCTTTCTTTTGCAAGTTCAATATTTGGTGAAAGTGTTGTTGTTGCTACACATGAGGAGCTTTCCAAATTAGTATCGATAATACTTGATCTGTTTTTTGATTTCGTGAAAATCATTTTGAAAAAATTGCTCACAGCAATAAATACTGCCGAAGAGGGACAACAATATACATATAAAATTAATTAATTTGGATATTAATCTTTGGAAACATGTCTCACGTAAAAATCTTGCAGAGGTACCTCACGAAACTGACTTTTCAGATCATCATCTGCCTGGAGTTCAAGTAATTTCATTTGAAGCGACATTTCTACTTGCTCCACGTCCATGTCGAAAGGTGTCATGAATATTTGGAACTGAAGTTCACATGAATGGAAATCCTCAAATCTGGATGTAAATTCTGTATTTAATGAAGATAGTTCCTGTGCAAGGACATTCTTATTGAAATTTTTATGGGCTGCTAGAGTGGGAAAATGATATGTATTTCCTGCACGAATCTGATTTTCCCTAATCGAAGTTTGCTTTGAAGATTTTACATAGGTGAATAGCTCTTGGGCAAGTTGTCCTGTTTTTGCATATTTGTATTTAGTCATTCAAGTAGCTGGTGACATCAACCAAAAATGCAAAATCAGATAACCATGCGTCATCTCTCAAAGGTTCGACTAGTATGGATTTGCTCTTCATATCCATAAAAGTTTGCACTTCTTAACTCATAAAATTGCTTCAACTTTTGCCCTTGCTGAGCCAGCAAACTTCACAATGAAAAATGAGGTCTCCATATTCCAATTTCAAGTCCTGCAGGAATTGCTGGAACTGCAAGTGATTCAAACCTCTCGATTTAATAAAATTTACACACAAAACAACGTCTCCATTACGTGCGTGTGAATTTTAATGATTTAGCACAGAGGTTTTCTTGATGAATGATAGTGATTATTAATGTTAATATTTCTCTTTGATAATTCTGATTTTATTTATCCACCACTCCCACATTTTCCCCCTATCATTGTGGGAACTCCATCTGTAGTGACACCGCTTAACTTTGCTCAGTCCAGTCTAAAAGCACAAAAAACATTACAATTTCTTCAAAAATATCTCCCCCCTTTGTAGTGTCTTTCATGGCTTGAAGTGCGAGCAAATCTGTTATTTTCAAATTTTGGTCAACTGCATGAATAAAAATTGCTAGTTGCACTGTATCAGTAGTATCAGGGCTTTCATCCAATGCTATGGAAAATGCTACACATTTTTTCACAAATTTGCCAAGCACTATTTTTATGTTTTCTGCCAGTGCACCTATTCGTCTTGTGACTGTTCTTCTGGATAAACTAACTTCTGCGAACTTTTTACTTTTTTCTGGACACAAGATATTTGCCACTTCTATTAAGCACTCTTTCACAAACTCGCCTTCTGAGAACGACTTCAAATGTTCCGCCAGTTTCTTACTAACAACATAACTCGCCCGAACGATATCCTCAGCTTCTTCACTGCGTTTTAGTAAAACAGTTTGTTGAGCGGCTAATTTCTTTTTTAACTTTTCGATTCTATCGCTTCTTAGTTGCCCTGTTAAACTTCCATATTTTTGAAAATGTTTGGTGGTATAATGTCTTTTTAAATTGTACTCTTTTAAAACCGCAACAGCTTCATTACATATCAGACAAATTGGCTTGTCCTTATAAATAACAAACAAATATTCTTGGGTCCACTTCTCCTGGAAGGTACAACGTTCTTGATCAACCTTTCTGTATTTACTACCTGAAGGTCTGGACATATTTTAGGACCAGAAATTTTTTCAAATTTTTCAAAACAATGAAAACTTACTAATCCAACTTCTGTACTTCCCAACTGATCTTAACGCAAATTGGTGGGAATTATAGCTGTTTCTCTTCATATAGTGGGTGGCCTAAGCATCTCGAATATTTCAGAATTTACTGGCACCGTCTAGTCTAAGCAGTCACCATATCAGCGCGACGTGGCAGGCTGTATTAATATGCAACAAAGAAATTTAGTGATGGGCCGTATAAATCTTGCTCGAGGGCCGGGGGTTGCCCACCCCTACTGTAAATTTTCCTTTCTACTTGTATTTCAGTTCAATTTTGCTTTAATTTTAAATTTAGATTTTTATTTTGTAGATATGTAGAGTTTCTAATAAGAAATTCATATATATTTTTCTAGTGAATTATAAATGGAATTCAAAAATTATCATAAGAATATACTATACATTTTTGAGAATAGTTTGAAAAGCTATACAAATATTTAATATTTAAAGTAGTCTACAACTTCAATGGGGGTTCTGTTCTAACATCTCCGTTGTAAGTCAAAGACTTTTTTAATTCTTGATTTGTTTGAATTCTGTTTTAATATTTTCATAAAGTAGGTTTCTATTTAGTGTAAAATGGTTAAACTTAAAGTTCTCTTCACCTTCTTTTTTCACATTGGAGTTTTGTCAGTAAAATTATTTCTCTTACTGGACATGACAGGGTTATGATGAAATGTCATAACCATGTCAAATATTCCTGATACAAAACTTGCAAAGAGAGAAACAAACACTTCAACTGCTGATTAGCAACATGCCAAAGGCTGTGATAAGTTAGAAGTGGATGAATCACACTAGTGGCTATTGCATATTGTTGAAAGACTTTGCTTGCTGATTAATGGCAATACTACAATACATACAGTGGTACATAAGTCAAAGACTTTTTTAATTCTTGATTTGTTTGAATTCTGTTTTAATATTTTCATAAAGTAGGTTTCTATTTAGTGTAAAATGGTTAAACTTAAAGTTCTCTTCACCTTCTTTTTTCACATTGGAGTTTTGTCAGTAAAATTATTTCTCTTACTGGACATGACAGGGTTATGATGAAATGTCATAACCATGTCAAATATTCCTGATACAAAACTTGCAATGAGAGAAACAAACACTTCAACTGCTGATTAGCAACATGCCAAAGGCTGTGATAAGTTAGAAGTGGATGAATCACACTAGTGGCTATTGCATATTGTTGAAAGACTTTGCTTGCTGATTAATGGCAATACTACAATACATACAGTGGTACCTTGGTTAACGATGAATTTTTGAAAGAAAAAAATGTCTTGGTTAACGACTCCTGATTATGTGAACTTCCAACAAAATAGAGCTCTGTAAACAGCTCGTCATCACAACACGTGATTAATTAGCTCAGTCAATCGTTATTTTTTTAACAATCAATTCAATTCCGACATTATTATTATTAAAATTATAACCATATAAAAATATATTTAACTAAATGATAATTAACATATAATAATGAAAACAAATTATTGAATTAATTAAAAATAGACATGCAATAGTTCACTAGTTTTTAGTTTCTTAAAGAATGATGATTATTATTTTAAATAGATGATTATTATTTTAAATAGATGATTACTTCTCTAGATGATTATTATTTTAAATTCTGTGAACAAAGTCTAATTCAATTGTTTACTTGTGTTATATATTACTTGACACGTGCGAGTGGTGTGACATCAAGTTTCGATTCCATTAGAAGAAGAAAAAAGTCTATCTTCCTACAGTTCATATAGACAATAAATCGATGAGGCATTTGTTCATTCGCCATCAAAAGGCAAAATCAAATCTTATCTGTATAATAAGAGTTGAATCTATAAACTGCTTATCAGTAGTTCGTTTGCCATCAAAAGGCAAAATCAAATCTCATCTGTATAATAATCAGTGTTTGTGTGTTCGTTTTGTAGCAAATATAAATAACAAAATACTATATTCCATATTTTTAGGACATTTTAAATGAGTTTTATCTGCATTTTTAATATTTGAATTTTTTTGTAGCAAATATAATAAATAAATGATATTTTCCATATATTTTAAGGACATTTTAAATGAGTTTTATCTGCATTTTTAATATTTACTACGGTTGTGGGAAGGAGCACAGAACGAATTAATCAATTTTCAATTAAATCCTATGGGGAATCATGCTTTGAATAACAACGGTTCCACTGGAACAGATTACCATCGTTAACCAAGGTATCACTGTATACAAAAACAATGTGATATATGTATGTATATGCAAATGGCAAAGTTGAATTACAGAATTTTTAATAAAAATTTTAGACCATTGTAAATGTGAATTGTCATAAGACAAGAACTACCTGTATTTGAGAATGTTTAATTTTTATAAATTTTCTTAATGGGATTCTATGGCTGAACAATATGATCAGATAATACTGATTCTTGTAAATAATAGTAGAAAATTGATTTATAGTTTAATGTGAAATAAAAATTTACAAATTTGAATATAAGAAATTATCTAAAATTTGTAAATTACAATAAATGGCAAATATTTTACATAAAAAAATTTCTTTAAAACCAACAATTTGTTCAAAATTCCCAAGTTAAAGTGTCTCCTTTCTAAGTTTAAAGATGTCAGATGCAATTATATTTATTAAATTATATATTCAGTTTCATTTTATATGAATCTGAATTAGAATTTAGTCTCATTTTATGCTCAAAATTCGAAATAATGCATATCCTAAAAAATTTTGCAAAAATCACATTTTCTAAAACTAGTGGAATACAAATAGGGCTATTTTAAATGGTAAACAGAAATACTAAACTTGCCATCATTGCCGTTATCTTTGAGTCTTATCTGCTTTTTATTTTTGTCTGATACTAAAGAGCAGAATTATCCAGCACTCTCATCACTTGTAAGGGCTATTCAGGGGCATCAAGGGCTGGTACAGTCCAACTTCCATATGTATCAATATGATGGGACTGATCATTAGATGATGAATAAAGTTCAAGAAGCTGGGCCTAGTTTTCGGAAAAATTTAGAGATATGAACAGAAGCCAGATTCTTCAAGCAGCAAGCACATGCTCAACCATGTGGTCAACCACCATTTATTATCAATATTACATTAACCACATTGTTTGCATGACTAGAAATTTTACAGATGACTTTGTTAAATATTATATTATTTATTGGCTTTTTCTTCAGCAAAAGAATTTTAATAGAATCAAGACAATTTTCAATATCAAGTGGGAAGATAGTATAGTATATCTAATTTTGCACTTACTGCATCTCCTGTTAATCATTATTTGATGGCATTGAAGTATGTAATAATAATAAAAAATAAATATATTTATAAAATGCATGTTATACTAAAATAATTGTAAATTTATGCATTCTAAGAATTATTCTTTTTTTTTACAATTATTCCTATGAAAATAGTAGTCATGAATTAGAGATTTTGAATTACATGAGATCTTGAAAAATGCATCCCTTAATTGCACTATATAGATGTACACAACTGGTTTTATGATGATAATATATTGAGAATTACTAAAATTAGCTTTACATGAACAAAATAATTTGATTAATTATTTTAAAATCCCATTTTACAAATTTATGTTTGAACATCTTTTCACAGTTTTCATTTTATGTCAAAAACTTTCAATGCTGAATTCTCTTTATCAATTTAATGGCAATATTTTTTAATCAGTTTATATAAAATGAAAATACAGTAGAGCCTCAATATCTCAAATCTCACGGGAACAAAAAAAATTCAATATAAAGTTTTGGGAGATATCAAGGTTTAATTTTAAGTTAAGTTAATCTAAAGTTTTTTTATGCCAATAATACATACCGTAGTTTTTAATACTGTATAAGACACCTTTTCCATGAAAATTAGCATCTAAATATTCCTGCATCTTATAAACCAAAGGTTGAAAATATTACTGAATAAACACTATCATATTGACAAAAACCTATCAACAATTAGAAGTGAAACTTAGAAAACGAAACTACTGTGTGGCATGTTCAGTATTCTGAGCCTGCACAAAAAAGTTCCGATTCCAGTTATCAGTAGCACATTTACATTCTTTTGTTAAATTTAAATCCTTTGTTTAGAATCCAAAAGCCAGGGAAAATTTGTAAGTATTTTTATCATTTTTGTGCTAGAGAAATTAAACTAATTCGAGATAGCGAGGATTTTGAAGAAAATACTTTGAGATAATTATTGAAATTATATTGCTTTAATGCCAAAAGTGCACGGAAAAAAATTTTTCCCACATATCAAGGGTTTTGAGATAGAGATGTGTGAGATAGCAAGGTTACATTCTATTTCTAAATTTTATATTAATAAGGCAAGAAAAATTAAATTTCTTAATATGGAAAGATTACTGTACAAATTTATTCGATTACATGCAAAAAATGTAGCAGATGATTAATCAATAAGATTCCTAGTTTTTTTTCTTATTAAATATAAAATTTAAATATTTTTAAATTATTAAAAACATAATGCTATTAATTATTTTTTAAATTTAATTAAATTACCTTCCTTGCAAAATTTACTCTAAGCCTAAGTTTCAAAAAAAATTTTTACAAATTTTGACAACAATCTTGTCCATCACGAATATGAAAATTTTATAGCTAGTGATTCAATTCATAAAGAGGCTTTGTTGGTAGAGGAATCGAATGATCATGAAACAGATTTAGAATATGTAGAAGAATTTGAATGATAAGCATTTTCTAATAATGAACCAGCGATTGTTGAAACTCTATTTGGTATAAGAAAAAACGAGACTTTGTTGGAATGATCATGAAACAGTTTTGGAATATGTAGAGGGTTGAACCATTTTCTAATAATGAACCAGAGATTGTTGAAACTCTATTTGATATTAAGTATTTTCTAATAATGAACCAGAGATTGTTGAAACTCTATTTAGTTAAAAATAAAATTGAAAATATGTGGATGAAGTGTAAATTAAATATAAAAGAGGCAAACGCAAATAAAATTGAAAATATGTGGATGAAGTATAAATTAAATATAAAAAAAGCAAACTCTACTTACAGACTTCTTTTCAAATAGATAGTTCTAATGTTGAAAGCACTGACAGACTGCAGTGTGTATTTAACATTTTTGAGTTTTTATTTAAAATAATAATAGGTTTCCAATTTGATTTGAATAAAGGCTTGCATTGACATGAAAATTTAATGTTTAGTATGTTTAGGAAAAATTTTGATTTTATGAATCTCTCTATGTTAGACACCTCTCTAAGTTGAACACGTTTTGAAGGAACCAAAAGTGTCCCATATAGAGAGGTTTCACTATACTATTCTTTCACATATTGCGCCATCTAGAAATAGTAGTTGATAACCGTCCTGTGATTAACTTACTTGCGACCATGTCTCGCAATGTCTAAAGCAGCACAAATTTCTTCCTGTTCTTTAGCTCCAGTAGAAAGAGTAAAAACAGTACATACCTCTTGACTGAAAAATGTTCCGTTGTGTAAATTCAATTTTTCTTATTTGAATAAGCAATTTCTAGCTACATCGTGAGGTTTTTGAGGTTTGGAATTACATATTTTTTATGTGGTACTTTTTTATGCGGTCCCTATTTACCGCATAAAAAATTTGTTTTAATGTGTTGCAAATGATATATTTTATATAGCTGCTTACGAAGTTTCAGGATATTTTTTTATGCGATTTCTTTTATTCGATCCCTATCTCCCCCACAAAAACAGGTTTGACTAGGGATGATATATACCTTATATAACAGAAGATTCTTGGCAGATCTTGATTTTACATAACTTCTATAGAAAATATTAATTGCCTATAGTTTATAGTTCTTAATATGATCTTTGTTCACACGGGAAACTGACACCAGTCATGGTACCTTCTGGGGGGCCTTCTTTGGACGGTGCACTACATTCGTTGCTAACTGATGCCTCAAGGTGGAAACACTTTTCTTCTCGTAGCTGGGATCCGACTCCTTGTTGGTGAGAAGCAGCTGGAGGACAAGATTGTGGGTTGTATATCCTAGGCGGTGAAAGCTATTGCGTCCTATTTCTCCTATCCGTTCTCTTCCTGTTCTTTTTGATGCAGGCAGCCGATCCCCATTATAACATCCCCGAGCCCGGAATCAAAACCTGACATCTCACCCGAAATTCCCCGGTATTCAATGCATTCCCGATTATTGTTTATTTTTTGCAAATTGAGTCTACTGTGTTAGTCCCTGGGCATCTGCACAACACGATCCTTTGCACGCGATTGGTAATCTCTTTTTGTTTTTGAGATGTACAACGCTGGAAACGAAGTTTCGCGCAGAGCAGTGCAATTCGATCTATGCTTTCTTTTGTTTTCAATCTAAGAGTTGTTTCTCCCCTTTTACAATTTCTTTGTTCGATGTTTTTAAATTTTTCTTATACATTATATTGAAAATACAAATCATATTAGATCCGCAAGTAATAGATTTTATCTCCTTCTTCCTTCACGTATTAGACCTGATGACCTGATACGGTCTCAAACCATCTGCGATGATGTCTACCAACATGTCGTTTTCCCAATGATATTAGTCCAGAATCTTTCTTGGAATTCTATTCTGATCCATTCTTTGAAGATGGTCGCTCCAATTTTTCCTCTATTTGTATATGTGATTAATTATTGGTTAGGTATATTATACCGCCATATCACACGAGGGATATATAGTATCTGGAGGAGGCCACTTGGTGAGCCCATTATAGGCTGGTCAACACCGGTGATGGGGTCAAGGATGGTTGAAGGATTGGATTAAATGGACTAGGCCCGAATCCCTCCTGAGAAACTGGACGTATGGGACCCGTATATGAACCCGGATCTCCCAAAATGGTAAGCCAAAGCATTACCACGCGACAATCCAGCCGACGATTAATTATTTGTATTATAGATTTTATTTATATGTGTTTGAAATGTCATATTTATGAACGTTTAGAATTTATACAAGATATAATAATTAATTTCAGGAACTTAACAGAAATGAAGACAAAATAATAAATATAATGAAATTACCTTTAATATTCTTCAAAATAAGAGCCTTCTTCTTTTATACATCTTGTCCATTCATTTTTCTAAATTTAAAAAGATGTTTTAAAATAATTTTCTTCTAGAGATCATTATGGATTAGGTTGAAGATCTGCTTTTAATTTAATTAAATAAACTAACTTAAGTTAAATTAAAACAGATCTTTAACTTAAGCGCAGATAAATAAACGTTTTTTGCTTGCTATTTAAATAACATTATTAAAAGATTAACTTAATTATTTATTTAATATTTATATTATTTCCTTTTTCAATCTCCCGGAAATTAACAAACACATGTTTGCATGCTGCAATTAATATTTAAATTTTTAGATTTTTTTGATAATTCATAAATATATAATATCTACTATGTGGTTCGTAAAAGAAGGATTCATTTAACGCAAACGAATCCACCGGTTTATACAGGGGCTGTATAACGTGGTACTATCAAGATTGGGACATTGCACTTCCCTGGTGGGAGGCTGCCGGAAGTAAACGGCGTCAGAGAGTAAAGATGTAATTATTAGATTAATTTAGGGAGGGGTTGGCTACTTAAGATTGCCTTGTAATGGATGTTAGTCCTCGGTCGCTTTGTCTCACTCCATTAGCAGTTTATTTACAAACTCGAGGAGGGGAAGAGCATGCAATAAAAAATGGGACCATGGGAAAGAGAGAAGAAAAAAGGCAGAAGGACACGGGAGTGAAGGTATAGTGAATAACAGAGAGGGAAAGAAGAGTTGGCACGGAAAACGGACGGAGTGGGTCAGATGTGACGGGCTCCTAGTTTAGGTTTTCGCAGAGGTCAATGATAGAGATTTGCTGTCAAGATTCTTTGGCGAGATAGATCCCAAAGAGTGTATAGAAGAGGACTGGGCAGCGGTGGACTTCTGGATTTTCTCTCGGGTGTAGTCATGCAACTAGCCTCTTGTGGAGGACTGATTTTGCCCGATTTGTACCACCAGTGGGATCACACAGACTCTCTAAATGAGCGTTTTGTTTGTATATTATACTTTTTTTGTGATGTAAATAAACTTGTGATGTATATAAACCCTGAACGGCATTTCATTTTTGAAATGTCGTTTGAGCATTTTTTAATGCATGCTATTTTTTATTGCATGCTCTTCCCCCTCCTCGAGTACCCTTCAGCGACATTTCATTTTTGAAATGTCGTTGAAGGATATGTTCTATAACCAACTACATACAGGACGAAAGGACTAAGAAACAAATACGGTACACCAACCTTACTTCTACTATCAGCTATGTAAACATTCAAGCCTATGAATTCATCTGATACAATATGAAATTAAATTTTTACGAGCATATATTGAAAATTAAAAGTTTTTTTGCAGATTAATAAAATGTAATTTAAAGCATTTTTTGCTAATTCATGCAGGTTAATATAAGTGAGAATTATATGGAGAACAGATATTTGATAAGAAAACAGAAGGTTTCGAATAGCTTTTTGAATTCGACTGCACGAAAAAACATAAATTCACCGTAAGGTTACTATTTCAATTTAACTTTATTATTTAGGATTATATTTATGATATTTATTTTTATATTTTGTATTTATTTTTAGATATATTTCGCACTCGTTTGAAGTGGATCCATATTTCACAAGATCAAATCCAGAAGGTTAAATTCATTTTTTATATAATTTTTCTTAATTATATTTATATACAGTCTGTCACAAAAGTTTACATACACTACCTAAAATGACACATTCATGCTATATAAAGCATATATGACAGTAATCATTACTTTAATATAACCATTTTAGTGACATGAGCATGTATTGCAAGCTACAAAAGCAAAGTAAATATACATTGCACACAATTGCACAATTACTGAAAATGGGCTGCCACAAAAGTCTACATACAGTATGCAAATGTCCACACCAGGTGGTGTGTTATCTGATTTACATAAAATTAATAGCAGTTGTCAAGAATCTTGGCATAATATAAATGTCGAGCAAGCATTCCATGAATTCCTGCTAGCAAGATGAGTCCTAGAACTGAATTATCTGCAGATTTGTATAATGTGATAATGAAGATCAGAAATGACGGCAAATCATACCATACCGAGAAATTGCCAAAACTGTTGGGAAAAGTCGTGCAACTGTTCAACCTGTTATCCAGAAGTTCAACAACACCGGAAATGTGTTCAATAAACCTATAACACGCTGCCCAAGAAAGCTAAGTGAACGTGATGCTCGGGCTCTCTGTAAACAAGTATGGGCAAATCCTCGATTAAGTGCTCCAATAATAACAGAACATATCGCAGAGGCTACGGACAAAGTTTATCATCCAGAAACAGAGTATTACGATCTAGAGGTATGCATGGAAGGGTGCCACGAAAGAAGCCACTCATCTTTACAGCAAATCAACGAAAACGGCTTGAGTTTGCTAAAAAACATATTGGCAAGGATTCTGCCTTCTGGAATACTGTGCTGTTTACTAATGAGAGCAAGTACAATATATTTGGAAGCGATGGGCGTGATAAGGAGTGGAGGAAGGCAAATGAAGACATGTGAATGATGAATCTGGTATCAACTGTTAAACATGGGGTGGACATGTGATGATTTGGGGCTCGATGGCTGCATCAGGAGTGAATAAGCTGGTATTTATCGAAGGCATAATGGACAGATTTAAATATCTGAACATATTGCGAGAGAATCTGCAACCATCCATCCACGCCTTGCAGCTTGGAGAATTCCTGGATCTTCCAGCAGGATAAGGATTCTAAGCAACTGCTGTGATCGTGAAGGAATGGCTGTTGTACCATGTGCCACGACAACTCCATTCATCGCCCCAGTCACCAGACTGAATCCCATCGAACATTTATGGGATGAGCTCGAATAACGTGTATGAAAACACAAAATTACCAATGTGCAGTCTTTGAAGGAAGCCCTGACGAAATCCTGGGACACCATAACATCTGACATAACAGCAACACTTGTTTCTCCCATTCCTCGACGACTGGCGACAGTACTTGCTTCCAATGGTGGTCCTACAAGATATTATTAGGTCTACTATACAGTTCCTGCATACTGTATGTAGATTTTTGTGGCAGCCCATTTTCAGTAATTGTGTAATTGTGCACAATGTATATTTACTTTTGCTTTTGTACCTGCAATACATTCTCATGTACACTAAATGGTTATATTAAAGTAATGATTACTGTCGTATCTGCTTTGCATAGCATGAATGTGTTATTTTAGGTGGTGTATGTAGACTTTCAAGTATCTGCTTTGCATAGCATGAATGTGTTATTTTAGGTGGTGTATGTAGACTTTTGTGACTGACTACACTGTGTCAAGGATGATGAACCTGTGGCATGCTGGCAAATTTTCGGGAATGAAAATCTTGCACTTGGTACATTGTTTAAATTTAGAATTGGTATATTATGGATAATTTTTATAAAAAGTTAGCCAATTTGCTCGAGGTTCACTATTTGATTGCAGACTAAACTTAGTATAGATCCGCTTGTTATGCTAATAACTTAATTTTTCATATTTTTTAATTATTTTATAATTCTCAGAATGATATGAATAAGCCAAACAAGTTAAATTTTCTGTTATGAGTGCTTATTTCTGTTGTGAATAGGATCATAAACACTTTTCTTAAATACACTATAATAAAAAAAATTGTGTAGATAAATTATTTTTAATTTAACTATGTCGTTACTTGAAAATGACGTTCCAGCAAATGAAAAAAGGAAATTTTCGATTTATATAAATTTACTAGACAAAACTAATCAGTCACGTAATTACTGTTGTCATAGCATTTATAGTTTTTCTATAGCATTTATATTGACATGATGCTTCATATTTGTTTCCAATAAATTTCCCAAAATTTTTCTTAAACAAATATCTTTCATTCCAAAAATAAAAATATAAAATTTTTTGAAGTTAATTACTTATAATTAATATTTTATTTATTTAGTTAGAGAAATGAGAAATTTCTTTATAGAAATAACTGTTACTGGAACAAAAATTCTACAAATACTATTCAAAAATATGAAATACCAGAATTTTAAAATATCAAATAGAATACACCCAATTCTGTTTTTACACGAACTTCTTTTACACGATTTTGATTTAACACGAATTAGAAAAAAATTTAATTCTATTTTTACACGATTTATTTTGATTTAACACGATGAACCCAAATTCTATGAAGAAAATTTTGCTTTACTTTTATTTTTGTAACTGCGACATTGGAGACGAGGAATTAATTTTGCGTAATAGTCAATAAATGGCAAGTTATAATTTTAAAACCTTTGTTTTACTAACTCCTTAGCCATTGCCGGATTTAAGCCGATTGCACCAATTGCATCCAATCGGGCCCCGTGTTTGTCAAAGTTTATATAATTAAACATGTATTAAGTAAAAATATTTTAAAACATATGTATCATTTTTCAATATTCACTGAACGTATAAATGGTACGATATAATAAAGGAAGTTACGGAAAATTACAATTACCGAAAACGTCCCCACACATAATTATTTTTCTACATTGAGCCCTATCACAATATTTTGGATACAAATTTTTTTGTCAACATATTTTGGATACAGGTTTTTTGTCAGATTATGTCACTTTCCATTTAGGACGAAGGGCGAAACATGCCCTTCCACAGGCTGCCCACCCCTGCGGAGGGGCAGCCGGATTGTGGAGGACGGAGATCGACAGGCCGTGCCCGGACTCAATGATAAATATTTTCAGGGGGTGGGACCCGAGATTCGTACCGGGTCCTCCAGAGTGGAAAGCCGAAGCATTTCCACGTAGCCAATCCAGCCGAGAAAAATGGCTCTTTATTTATAAATGTCACTTATTTTATTTATACATATAAGCCATATTTTGAGGGGCCCCGCGAAAAATATTTCAATCGGGCCACGCACAAACTAGATCCGGCAGTACCCTTAGCCTACAATATCGTCTCAGAGACGTTGTAAGTCGGCCTGGCCAAATGTAATTAAAACATCTCAGAGATGTTTTATGGCTGATCGGGCTAAAAGCGACCTAGTACACTCAATTCCTTCACCGCATTCGGATTTGCAGACATTCTTTCTGAGAGATCTTGCAAAGTAATTTGTACCAGTTACTTAAATTGTAGGGAAAGGGATTAATTGTAAGTGAAATATTTTTCGGTAGCCGTTACATAATGACACATAATTCACCTATAACAAAAGCGAAAAGGAAAGCGATCTCTTTGGATATTAAAATTCGAGTTTTTTTCCTTTTCAAATGATTAATTTACTTTGTATGATACATGTGCAATCTTTATGAAATAAAATGCTTAAGATTCTAACATGAAAACTCAGGTTTATTGTATTATTTTTGCTGATTTCTTAGGACTAGAACCAATCTTCTATTTTTCCATAGATGCAATATATTTTTTACACGAATTTTTTTACATGTATTCTTCGAGAACGTATCTATCGTGTAAAAACAGAATTAGGTGTACTTGGCAATAATTCTATAAAATAATAATGTGACATTACACAAGTAAAAATAGATAAGTTCTCTAAAGTAAAGATAGTCATCATATAGAAATAATTTAGAAATAATCAATAGTCATCATTCATATTAGACTCTGTGTGTGTAATTTAGTCATAAATATTTTGCTACTGTTAATACAGTAGTACAATTTATAGAAATGCTAAGGCTGACAAAGGTAAACAATGATATAACAAAGAAATCACTTTTCTAGCAGATTTCAATAATATTTGTGAAGTTTATTCAAATCTGATAATATTTACACAAGATGATATCGTTCGATAGAGGATTTATAGTCACCTATCATCCATTTTTTTTTTTTTTCATTTTCAATAGCGTTGGTTTCCTAGAAATCATCAATGAGTTATACAAATTTCATTCATACTAGTTAATATTTACTCAAGATATTGTCCAAAAATATGTGAATACATCAATAAAATTAATTATTTTCTATTAGTTTGTTTTGAAAATTAAAATTTATCAAAAATTTCAATTAAATTTTAATTTTCAAAACAATTTCATACATTTAGAAATGAGTTTATATTATATAATATTTAACTTAAATCTACTATAATCATGCTTATTTTAGATATTATTAGGCCTATTTTTTAAGTTTCAATATTATTCTTTAATTGTAATATTCAGAGTGCCCACATTTCTATGAACCAGTGATTTTTCTCAGAAACTATCGAATATACAGTACATGAGAAGACCGGTGTGACGTTGGCCCCACTTTTGAATATTTAAATTTTTCTTTTTCACTTGTTTGCACCTCGTTAGCATCTTTTGCACTTTCAATATTTCCATTTGCACCTTCACCGTTTGGCCCCCAGAGCCTAAATAAATTCGATGAGAATAAGCTGATATTTGCTTCTTTATTGATTTCATTAATCATATGTTATAAAGTTATGATTAATGAAATCATAACGTCATACTTATCTACCTATGCATAGAAATACCATAATTTACTATCATTTATTATAAACAAAACAGTTATTTTTAAATACAAAAAGTATTATAAGATATCAGTCTATATTTATTTAACGATATTATTTATTCACATTAATGAAAATAATATAAGATCGAAGTTTATTAATTCTTAATCACTTAAAGTACACAATTATTTGACCATTTTCTTTCACAAATCCCAAAATAAACATACTCTTAAAATATGAAATTTTATGGTAAAATGTGAATATTACTCAAAAAGTTTTTATTATGTAATAAAACTTATTACGTAAAAAGCATAACATCTATATTTATTCCTTTTCTATAAAAGCCAAAATTAAATATTCCATTATTAATCCATGCAAGCGGAAATTTTAAAATTTTCACTGTAAGTTATATGGTTAAGCATTATTGCAATACTTTAGTGTATATGATATGAATATGCATTTGTTTTAATTTTATTATTTTTGTCCTACTATGAAATTATTTCTATCAGTTAAAAATAAATATTATATTTATGTTTAACTTATAGTTTGAGTTATTTTTATTTGAATAGCTCGAGATTAAATAAATAATTTATCTGATCTCGAGCTATTCAAGTAAAGTTTAGAAGAGCACCTTTTAGTTGTTTTATCTCTTTTCCGGAAAATGTTAGCATTTCTTGATAACTTTCCTATAAAGAACCGCTTAACTGCGGTGAAGCCTATATTGAAGGTGCAACTTCAAATGAGTTTTAATTGTTACACCTAAAATTTTTTCTAAACAAATTTCTTACTAATAAATCTTTTCACTTATAATTAGTTTATTTCAAATTCATGAAAGTTTTTGTATATACAACCATACTTGACAAGTTGTTTTATCTCTTTTCCGGAAAATGTTAGCATTTCTTGATAACTTTCCTATAAAGAATCGCTTAACTGCTGTGAAGCCTATATTGAAGGTGCAATTTATTTTATGATCAAATAGAAATATATCGTTAAGAACATTTTATATTTATGTGTTCTTACTAACATGCAAATTATTTCTTTAAAAACGAAATCTATTTAATCTATAAATCACTAGAATTAAGCCTAAAATTATTGCATTACTGTTCCACAAGTAGCTTACGGAACGGTAATTCAATAATTTTTTCACTGTTATATAAAATTAATTAGTTCAAAACTTCTAGTTTTATTATTGCATTAGTGTTCCACAAGTAGCTTACGGAACGGTAATTCAATAATTTTTTCACTGTTGTATAAAATTAATTAGTTCAAAACTTCTAGTTTTATAGATTTTTCAGTTATAAGCTATCTTGAAAAATAACAAAGGCGTCAAGTACGTTTTGTAATAAATGTTATATTTTTCATATAAATATAATTGTATGATTTGAATAATTTTCATATGGTATCATAGAAATTCAAATTTTAATAGAACTTTGCTTGTGCTTTTTAATTTAAAGAACCCAGCATCGACTATTTCAGAATTTTTAGTGGTTAATAGTTTGAAAAAAATATTATATTTTATTTAGATCAGTTTTAAATTATAATAAATAACATAAATCAATAACTTCTATTTAAATAATACGCTATAGATTTTTTAACTTTATTTTTAATACCGAACAGAATATTACGAACAAATACATAATAATGAAAAATGGGTGTTATTAAAACGCTATAAAAATAAATTGAAATGCAATGTATTTAAATTCAAGAATATTAACTAAAAATTCAAAATTCTAATATAATTAATCGTTTTATTATATGTATAATACTATAAAAATATTACAGTTACAATAAAAAGAAAATAAAATGAAATAATAATAAATATTTTTGTCGGTAATTCCTGCCCTATGAAATAAAACAAAAATTTCTACTCGAATTTTAATATTTGCCAGTTAGATTTAATGTTTGTTATTTCAGTATAAAATTTTTATTTTGATTTAATATTTAAAGTAGTCTATATGTGTTGCGCATTGACTGACAACGGTCATTCATACTTCATATTTTTTATGTAACTGGTTCGAAGGCATTTATAATGTTATCCCCAACAATAATAATGGCTTAAGTTTCGATAAGGTGATTAAACAAGCTACATTAAGAGAACGATGGCCAGTAATTCATTTCATAACTTTAATTTTTGAATACATTAAGCAATGGTCTGAAAATTATATTAATGGGTTGAAGATATTTAAAACAGAACCAACTGTAACATTAGATGTTTGGGCAAATGCCTACAATTAGTCTAAAATGAAAAATAGATTAAATCATTAGCCTATAATTGAAAAATCTATAAAACTACAAGTTTTGAGCTAATTTATTTTTATTTAATAGTGAAAAAAATATTATTGCATTACTCTTCCATAAGCTGCTTGTGGAACAGTAATTCAATAATTTTCCGTTTAATTCTAATGATTTATAGATTAAACAGATTTCGTTTTTAAAGTAATAACTGGCATGTTAGAAAAAAAGCATTAGGCCCGGCAGCAAACTAGGCGATATTGGGCAACCTGATCGGTGCCGACGCTCGAGCAGAGACCATTTGTCGACACTTTATCGTACTTCGTCATTTTGCGTCATCAATGGAGGCATGGCCGGTGAACATATGCTTATCTATCTTGTTTGATATTTTCGACGACCAAGTGCCGACGGTCATGCGCAATAAACGTTATCGCAAAGAATGACGCTAATTTCGTTTGGATGAGCAAAGTTGGAGTCACAATTATCAAACAAGTGGAATGTAATATGATAATATTGACATATAATAGTATTGTCGTAATATTATGAAATAACTACATCATATTGAAATCAAAAGATTTTATTTGAAGCATTTTTATTAATTAAAATAATCATAAATACCGATATGATGAAATATTTTCGAGACGCACCTCTTAAATCGCTATATTCATGCTTCCTCTCTCCTCACGACGTCGAATCCATTTTCTGTCAGGTCCTCGATGCCATTTGAGAGGTGAACTACCTTTTCCCGTGCAAATAGTAACACATACTCTAACAAGATATCATCGTCGATCTCTACGTCTGCCATAATGTCAATAAACAAGGAGGCGGTGCAAGAGAAAACAAGTCTAAGTTAATTGATCGGTTGAAAACGTCACTATATTTCATTTGCAGATGTCTGCTGGATAAGTCACTCCACCAACCTGCTTACGACGTAATGACATCACATCTTAGGCAACCTGGTCGACTAGTTTGCTACCGGCCTTAAATATAAAAATGTTCTCAACGATATGTTTCTATTTGATCATGAAATATGTTGCATCTTCAATATAGGCTTCACTGCAATTAAGCAAAGCAAATTGTAGGAAAGTTATCAAGAAATGCTTACTATTTCCAGGAAACAGCTAAAACAACTTGTCAAATGTTTTGTATATACAAAAAAAATTTTATAAATTTGCAGTAAACTAATAAATGAAGAGTTTAATTAGTAAGAAATTTGTTTAGAAAAAATTTATTGCTCATTTAAAAAAATGTTTTTTATATTTAATTTTAAATATGCTCATCTAAAGTTTATTTGAATAGTTCGAGATCAAACAAAGTATTTGTTTAATCTCGAACTATTTAAATAAAAATAACTCGAGCGATAAGTTAAAAATAAATATAATATTTATTTTTAACTTGTAGATATATCAATAATTTTATAGAAGGACAAAAAATAATAAAATTAAAACAAATGCATATTCATATCATAAACACTCAACTCGAGCGATAAGTTAAAAATAAATATAATATTTATTTTTAACTTGTAGAAATAATTTTATAGAAGGACAAAAAATAATAAAATTAAAAAATGCATATTCATATCATAAACACCAAAGTATTGCAATAATGATTAATCACATAACTTACAATGAAAATTTTAAAATTTCCGCTGGCATAGATTAATAAATAATGGATTATTTAATTTTTGCCTCTATGGAAAAGGAATAGACACAGCTATTATGCTTTTTATATAATAAGTTTTATTACAAAATAAAACTTTTTGAGTAATATTCGTATTTCACCTTAAAAATTCATATTTTAGGAATATGTTTATTTAGGGATTTGTGAGAAAAAAATAGTCAAATTATTGATTACTTTAACTGATTAATAATTAATAAATTTCGATATTATTTTATTTTCATTATTAAGTTCTTTTAAATAATAAATAAGTATAGACTGATATCTTATAATACTTTTTGTATTTAAAAATAATTATTTTGTTTATAATAATTGATAGTAAATTACAGGTATCCCTCGCTTTACGCGATTAATTGATTCCATGAAATATTCGCGTAAACTGAATTGAATTTAGCATGGGTGAGATAGGAATAGGGATTTCTTCAGAAAGATAAAAAATGAATACTTTACACCTGCGAACAAAAGGATCAAATTTTAATGAATGAATTATTTAAACTTATAAACAAAATACACCAATTTTATTGAATTAATGGTCGGATGAATAAATTAAATTAATACAAGTCATAAATAACTAATTACTACGTAATTCTGACAGTCATCAAATCAATGTTGAATGGACTGGGTTTGGTGAGTCTAGATAATCACTCTCTTGCTCATTTAAAAGTTTTTGGAATGATATGCTGATGATTTTCAACTTTTTTAATAAAACAATCGAGACTCAGCTGACAGGCAACATTCTTTCTCTGCCTATAAAGTTCTTTGTAGCAAACTAAAGAATTCTAAATTTATCTTGCAACTTTGGCATTTCTAGTCTCATTAGAAGCATTTTTTTCGATTATTCTGACGGCACTCTTAATATGTTTAAAAATTCAGTCATTTGTTTTGTTGAAAGTTGTTTGATGGGCTCAGCAACAAAGGGCTCCTGACTTTCATCATTCATGTTTTCCATTTCCAGAAGCTCTTCATTAATTGAGCTGTGATGAGTGGTACTCGAACAGTTCATTCACATGAGACAATTTTTAAACAATTTTTTTTTTAATTTAAGAAATTAATATACTTTTTAAAATAACTTTCTAGTAAAAATGCGCTTTTCTTTGTAAAGTTTGATCACTTAAAGCGAGAAATACATGTACGGTATTTCTATGAATAAGTAGATAAGTTATGAAGTGATTTATGATTAATGAAATCAGTAAAGGAGCAAAATATCAGCTTTGTTTTATCGAATTTATTTTGGTCTGGGGGCCAAACAGTGAGGGTGAAAAACGGAAATATTAAAAGTGGAAAACGTGTGAATGATTTGTTAAAGAGTGCAAAAGAAAAAATTCCAAAATTCGAAACTTGGGGCTGGATCCCGATTTTGTTTTGACTCTGGGGGCAAACGGTGGTTGTGCAAATGAAAATATTAAAAGTGAAAAAATTCCAAAATTCGAAACTTGGGGCTGGATCCCGATTTTGTTTTGACTCTGGGGCAAACGGTGGTTGTGCAAATGAAAATATTAAAACTGCAATAGGTGTTATTGAGGTGCAAAGGAGTGCAAAAGAAAATATTTAAAAATTCAAAAGTGGGGGCAAACTTCACACCGGTCATGAGAAGTGTACAATTTTCGTGGTAGAATTATTTTCCTATGACCGATATTTTCGGAAATATTTAGGAATAAAGAATCCTTTAAGAAAGGCATAAAGTTTTTTCAGTAATGCCGAAAACTTATTAAGGTTTATGGCTATGATTCCTTACGTCCTAAAAATATTTCAAGGTATAAAATTATTGAGGAATCCATTTAAATATTCTTTTTCATATTAGGATAATACGTTACACTGAACCAAGGATCTGTCTATTGGATTTCATATTGCAATACTTTCTTAATGCATCCATTATTCCTAAATATCTACGAAAATATCGGTCATAAAAAAATAATTCTACACGAAAATTGCAGAAATAATTGACGGAATCATATTCCGTTAGAAAAATAATAGATTTCCATTAAACAAGATTAAGTTAAAACATGCACTGCTCAAGAAGAACAGAAAAAAAAAATCTTGATATTTTCTGTTTATCCTCTTGCGCAGTTTATCCTCTTGCTCTTGAAATTTAGAAGGAAAATGTAACAGAAAACGTGTTTTACATTTTTCACGTATACCCGATAGTTTTCGTGAAAAATGATTGGTTCGTAGAAATGTGGACACCTTGTACACCTTATAATAATAATAATAATAATAATACTGTAATACTAATAATTTCAATATTGATGTTTTCTTCAATGTATTACTTTAATTTAAAATTTCATTATATGTAACTTTCTAAAGTAATTTCTTTTTTTATATCACCTTATAATAATAATAATAATAATAATACTGTAATACTAATAATTTCAATATTGATATTTTCTTCAATGTATTCCTTTAATTTAAAATTTCATTATATATAACTTTCTAAAGTAATTTCTTTTTTTATTATTAGTAATTCGAATTCAAATAGGAAATATGTTTCCTCCATTTTATGCACACGGTGTTCCACAGTAAGTTATTTAAAATAATTTCATGAATTTTATGTATATAGGCACGTATACCCGATAGTTTTCGTGAAAAATGATTGGTTCGTAGAAATGTGGACACCTTGTATACCTTATAATAATAATAATAATAATAATACTGTAATACTAATAATTTCAATATTGATATTTTCTTCAATGTATTACTTTAATTTAAAATTTCATTATATGTAACTTTCTAAAGTAATTTCTTTTTTTATATTAGTAATTCGAATTCAAATAGGAAATATGTTTCCTCCATTTTATGCACACGGTGTTCCACAGTAAGTTATTTAAAATAATTTCATGAATTTTATATATATAACCATTTAAAAAAATTTTTTATAGATACTATAATTATGGTGGAGTTGTCAATACCATTGGTCATGAATTGTCGCATTCACTTAGCTCATTGGAAAATATTCCAGGTTTGATTATTTTGTTTTAAGAGTTAAAACTTTCAAAAATTTAACATTTTTATTGGCTATATTATATTATCGAATAGAATCGATCGTGTGAAATAATCAATATAGTTAATTTGAAAAAGTATGCATCAGCTTATTGTTAAAGATTTGATATTATCGATGTAGAATTAAATTTCATTCAGATTCACTTCTACGTAATGAATGTAAATTATTTCTATTTTATTACAGAAAACGCAACAGAAGAAATGGATATTGACAAAAAATATTCTAATTTGCCAAATGAATTTTTGAAAGAATACAATAAGAGAATGGATTGTTTGGAAGAGCAGTACTCCAAGTTTCCATTGGATGGAAAAGTCAAGGTGTACAATAAATCTAAATCATTAAAATCTATATAAATAAAATCCAGAGATTAAGAATAAACTTTGACATATATTTTAGTAAATTATTAAGATTATCATGATAGCTGCGTTAGCGCCAAACAATAGTATGATCCAACTATAAGGGGTTTTTTTATTCAAATTCTTTCGTTTCATTTGTGGAGCTTTTGTAAATATATACTCCTGAATTCTTACAAATATATTCGAACGGACATAAGGAATATTACCTAGCAAAAGTTTCACCTTAGATATAAGGTGAAACTTTCAGTTCACATTATATGTTAAAGAATCTCCAAATATATCCTCTTGACAGGACCGGAATAAGACCGTTTGAAGTCACTTGACAAAATTTTTTCAAATAAATGATAAAAATAGATAATAATTTTAATCTGCTTTTGAGAGCAATTATTGTCGGAGGAATTTTAACACGTGCCTATTGTGCTTAGTGGATAATCCAACCTTGCCTCCAGGATCACATTTTTCAATAATAATCCAATCCTTTCAGATCACTCTTATGAGTAAAACCATAGATGATTTATCTTTTGACTATTCGTTATGTTTTTCTAACAGCTGAAGGCACTGCTAATAAAAAGTCCAACTAAATTTCATTACACGAATTTCATTAAAAAGCAAAATATTTCTTTTCATTAATCATTTGATGAAAGACAAATTTGAATTATTTATTCAGTGGAATATCGCCCCTGTAATACAAATCAAAAAATATATATAGTATATAATAAATATTATGAATCAACAAGAAAAAAATTGAATAAAACAATTTTATCAAAAAATTCCACAGTCGAACGAAAAAATAATAATTTTTGTAGCAGAGGACTTTTTGTAACCTAATGGAACAGCCAGATAGGGTTAAGGAGCTATTGAATCCCATGACTAATAGTTAATAATAAAGTATCCATTTGTTTTATTAATGATCTTATGTGATTATTATTTATATAATAGACTAGGCGTGGCCGAGCGTTTGTTTTTAAATCACATAATAAAAATAAGTATTGAAAAATGATTGATAATGAGCCAATTTAAAATTTATTTCATAAAGAATTGTTTAAATTCAATAATGCATTTCAAAGATGCTCTCCTTTATTATCTATTTAGTGTGAAGTTTTTCCTTTGAGAGAGATGTTCCAAGAAAGATCACTGGAGTTTGTGCATGGGAGCTGTCAAGTTGTACAGAATTTGATAATCATAGAATTAATAACAACAATACGGATATAATAAAAAATAATTATATTAATGCTTTATAATGATTCTTTATAAACTATACTTATTACTTTTTGATTTTGTGTGTGGATATATAAATTTTTTGCTTTCCAACTCTTGAAAACGTGTCATATAGTTGTCCATTTAAAAAACAATCAGTATTTAAATTAATACCTGAAACTTTTAAAGAATACGCCTATGTTTTGTTAATAGTCACTGCAAAACAAACCTTTATAGGAAATTGCAGTCTTTTAAATTGGTCAAGAAAATCTGTTGGAATTAAAGGAATATGTTGTATGAAAACTTTTTCTCCAATTGCAGAACCAATGATGACTGTAGCTTCTATTAGATTTCGTATTAATTATTTTATGCAAAGTCTTATTCCATTGCATAAACGTGGACATCTAAATGTCTAAGAAGTAAGTACTGGAATTCCGATTTTTAACTTTAATTTATGACAAGGTAATCCTGGTTTCTGATTCTGTGAATTTAAAAATTCTACAAGAAAATGTACAGCTTCATCAATATCTGTGATTATATTGATGAAGACTATATCTATTGATGATGATTATATCTATTGAATTATATGTCATTCCTTCATTATTAAAACAGTCCATAATCTGTTTATTTATAAATGCAGCTTTGTCATTTTTAGCAGCTAGGATTGCGCGTTCACAAAACCATTCGGTATTATTAATTTACGGATCCACGTTTGAAATTAGTTCATTTAATGAATGTAGAAAATTTTCTTGGCAGAAATATTTATAAATATCAACTAATCCATTTGTATTTGTTAGTGGTTGGAAGAAGGCAACAGGATGAAGAATGTGTGGATAAGTATGGCATCGGTATAAGAAATGAGAGAGGGACAAGACTAGTAGAATTTGCAACCCATACCAAACTGAGGATAATAAACACCTTCTTCGAGAAAAAAGAGCCAAAAAGTGGACACGGATCAGTCCCAATGGACAGCCAAGAATGAGATTGACTTCATCCTGGCCAACAGCAACTCTACAATCAAAGACATTTCCGTACTCAACCAGTTCAATGCCTGCAGCGACCATCGATTAGTCCGTGCCAAAGTCAAGCTGAATATTCAAGGTGAAAGAACACAGCTAATAAAACACAGAGGACAAAATATCAACATGGAAGAACTTAAGAGCAAGAAGGAAGAATACAGCTTAAAGTTGCAGAACAGATTCCAAGTGCTCGCAGAAGTGGAACGTGACCTACAGAAGACATACAATGAGACAGAGTAGAAGAAACCGCAGGAACTCAATCAAGAAATCCCGTCAAGAAATTATCCATCAAAACGCAGGAGCTGATCGAAAAGACAAGGAAGATGAAGACTAAATCCACTACCAACCAGATAGAATATAGAGAAATGTGCAAAGTAATACGCAAGAGAATCGGAGAAGATATCCGAAGATTTAACGTAGAAAGGATTCAAATGGCCATTGAATCCTTTCTACGATCAACAGGAGAGTAATAGCCTCCGATCAGCAGGAGTGACATAATGATTGGCAAGCACCAACTAAATGCACTTAATGATAACAGAGAACTTATCACCGGCAGATATAGTACAGTAGAAAGGGCAGCAACCTACTATGAGGAACTATATAGACCAAGAGACCAAGTAAGGCAAGCAAGAACAAGACGTGCAAATGCGAAAGATATCCCACAATACTATCGCAAGAAGTCGAGAAAGCAGTTAAAAAAAGATGAAGTACGGAAAAGCCCCAGGAGAGGACAATATCAACATCAAAATCCTAAAGGAAGTAGGAGTACCACTATACAAACAATTGTCTAGGATATTTTCCGATTGCATGCGAACAGGACAGATACCACACAACTGCAGTCATAGTGCCAATACATAAAAAGGGAAGAGAACTTATCACCGGCAGATATAGTACAGTAGAAAGGGCAGCAACCTACTATGAGGATTATATAGACCAAGAGACCAAGTAAGGCAAGCAAGAACAAGACGCGCAAATGCGAAAGATATCCCACAATACTATCGCAAGAAGTCGAGAAAACAGAGAACTTATCACCGGCAGATATAGTACAGTAGAAAGGGCAGCAACCTACTATGAGGAACTATATAGACCAAGAGACCAAGTAAGGCAAGCAAGAACAAGACGTGCAAATGCGAAAGATATCCCACAATACTATCGCAAGAAGTCGAGAAAGCAGTTAAAAAAAGATGAAGTACGGAAAAGCCCCAGGAGAGGACAATATCAACATCAAAATCCTAAAGGAAGGAGGAGTACCACTATACAAACAATTGTCCAGGATATTTTCCGATTGCATGCGAACAGGACAGATACCGCACAACTGAAAATGCAGTCATAGTGCCGATACATAAAAAGTGAGATAAACAGATCTTAGAAACTACAGGCCTATCAGTCTACTGTCGACAATATACAGTCTTCATAATCATCCTCACAAGAAGATTAGAACAAGTATTGGATTCGAATCAATCAAGAAAACAAGCTGGATTTCAGAAAAACTATTCGACGGTGGATCCTATACACACTGTCAACTAACTGAAAGAAAAGTGCGAAGAGTATCACATCCCATTCTGTATGGCATTCATAAATTACGAGAAAGCATTCGGTTCAGTACCTACAGAGGCAATAAGTAATCAGGGAATTGACGACCAGTATATAGAACTATTATATATCATCAGCGAAGTGCGAAGAGTATCACATCCCATTCTGTATGGCATTCATAAATTACGAGAAAGCATTCGGTACAGTACCTACAGAGGCAATAAGTAATCAGGAATTGACCACCAGTATATAGAACTACTATATATCATCAGCGAATAAGGAACAGCCATAATACGACTACATAAAGATAGTAGGAATATAAAAATCCAAAGAGGAGTTCATCACGGGGATAGTATCTCACCAAAACTTTCACTGCCTGCCTAGAAGAAATATTCCGGCAAATAAATGGATGAAAACAAAGGAATAAACATCAATGGGTCGGTCGGATTGGCCGCATGGAAACGCTTCGGCTTTCCATTTTGGAGTAATTGATATCAACACAGTTCAGTGACTGGAACCCACTGAATTGTGTTAATATCAATCAATGATCAGAAATACAGAAAACATTCTTATTTGTGTCTGATTATTGTAGTTTTCTGTTGGTTTGTTTATTGTAGTTTGGAGTACCCGGGTTCAATTCTCGGGTCCTTGAAAATATTTATCATGGCGTCCGGGCCAAGCCCGTCGATCCCAGTCCTCCACAATGCGTTTGACTCTTCTTTGGATTGGTGACCCCCTCTGCAGGGGTGGGCAGCCTGTGGAAGGGCTTGTTTCGCCCCGCCGCATAGAATGGAATGTGGCGTTCATCTGCTAACAAAAAAGCATCAATAGAGAATATCTCAACCATCTGAGATTTGCAGACGACATAGGACGCAATTGGACGATATAATGTTCAACGCAGAAGTAATCCCTCAAACATTGACGACAGAAGGCCGGACAATTGAAAGAGATTTGAACCCGGATCCTCCAGGGTCGTAAGCCAAAGCTTTACCACGCGGCCATCCGGCCACGGACGCAATTGGATGATATAATGTTCAACGCAGAAGTAATCCCACAACCATTGACGACAGAAGGCCGGACAATTGAAAGGGCAGAAGAATACAAGTACTAAGAACAAGTAATCACAACACAAGAAGACAAGATGAGAGAAATTCAACATAGGACGCAATTAGGATGGCGTATCTGTGACCAATACAGTAACTTCCAAAAAGACAATAGAATATCAATATGCCTCAAAAAACAAAACGTTTTAACATGTGCATACTACTAGTAATGATATATAGCTGTGAAACTTGCACACTTACAAAGAAAATGGAACAGAAACTAGCAACAACCCAAAAAAGCATGGAGATACATGCTAGGATTCACTAGGAGACATTGCAAGACCAATATATGGAAAATAGAACAAACCAAAGTAGAGGACATACTAGTAACGATTGGAAGCAGTAAGTGGCGTTGGGCAGGCCACATAGCAAGATACACTGATAATCGAAAGGCAAAGAGAATTACAGAGTGGCAACCAAGGCAAAAGAAAAGATATCCTGACAGGCAAACAATGGATAAGAAAAGTAATTGGTTCCCAATAGATGCAGATTGCACAAGATAGATACATCTGAAGACAAAAGGAGGCATATATATCCAGCGGTGGATGAAACAAGAAATGCTAATGGTGATGATAGTTTCTATTTCCAATGCTCAAGAGAAAATCATTCGTTTTCTCGGGTGACTTTCATTCTGTTCCGCTTATTTTCAAGGCGAATATTTCTTTCAGTCAGCGTTTTCTGATTTCGAAAATTATTCATCTTTTTAACTAAAGCAAATATCAATAGGCATTTTAAAGTGATCAATAATCATTTTACGACAAATATTGCATTTTTTTAAATTGATCTTACCTTTTTAGTTCTTCCATGATTTCAAGTAGATTCGTTTATTGCAAAATACTTGAACATACAAAATTGATCTATTATCGATAATGGATTTATGTGTGATTTATAAGAGAAATACGTTTGTTATAAAACAGTTCTTATATTAATTTAGAGCCTCTACCTGTATAGAGTACTGCATTCCTTTGCGCCAGCAGATGCTGCCAAATTGGCCATTTTATATCATGTTAGATAGGGAGATCATTGCATTCATAGGTTTTCTAGATATTTTTTTAAGAACATGCCTTGTTGTAATGCTGTAAATTATTCAATCGAACAGAAAACAGTCAGCGATTCTTTCTTTTGCCACAAGGTAAAAGAAATTAGAGATAAAAAGAAGTGGTTACAAAATATTAGGAGGAAAACTTTTCCAAATACGATGTTTGGCAAGTAAGCAACTGTTGTATTTATAAATAACAAAAGAAAATAATATTATATGGTTAATTAGGAGGAAATCTTTTCCAAATACGATCTTTGGCAAGTAAGCCAACTGTTGTATTTATAAATAACAAAAGAAAATAATATTATATGATTTACTTTCCATAATGTTATCCGTGATTATCGATAGGCAGGAGGATATAATTTGGCGGTGTTGAGTGCGATAATTAAATATCTAGGGACTGCATATTACTCCAACATTTAGCGCCTTCTACCGACACTTATTGTCATAAAATAAATAAAAATTGAGCTCTCTAGGGCTCTAAAAAGGCCGAATAAAAAAGGCTAATGTATGGACATCCCCATACTGATATTGAACAAAATTCTATATCATATTCAAATATAACTGCATATTACTCCAACATTTAGCGCCTTCTACCGACACTTATTGTCATAAAATAAATACAAATTGAGCTCTCTAGGGCTCTAAAAACGCCGAATAAAAAAGGCTGATGTATGGACATCTCCATACTGGTATTGAACAAAATTCTATATCATATTCCTATATATATTTTTTAGATTTTAAATCAAAAAGTTACACATAAACATAATCTGCATTTTATAAGTAATATAGTTATAGATTAGAATGACATAAACCAATCTTATTCAACAAAATATGTAACATATAATTCGGTGTATTTTTCAATGAAACCTCCAGAATAATTCTATGTATGTTGCAGTTTTATTCAAGCGATCTTAATATTTCTTAATTTTTTATATTAGGATTTTGTACCCTTCTAATGAAATTTATGGCTGCACCACTGAAACAGCGTGAAAGATTTGATAGCAACATCATATTCTGTGCCATCTTTGTACAGTTGCAGTTTTATTCAAGCGATCTTAATATTTCTTAATTTTTTATATTAGGATTTTGTACCTTTCTAATGAAATTTATGGCTGCACCACTGAAACAGCATGAAAGATTTGATCATATTCTGTGCCATCTTTGTACGGGTTTATTAATTTCTGCATCTCTTACTATCAAATTCTTATGCAAAAGAGGCACAGATTAGGATCTTACAATCAAATCCTACAGGTTGTTTAAATCGGTTTGTTATTACTGCATATGACTTCCCTGTGATGTCATGTTGCCCTGAAGATGACGTAATTGGGTTATCATATATTAATCAATGTTAAAATTGGATAAAAAGAGCTAATATATTTTGAATATTTTAATAAATAATTCATATAAAAAGTAATATATTTAGATGGTTTATTATGAGTATTATTTATAAATAATAAATAATATTATTGTAATAATTATAGTATTAGTAATATAAATATCAATAAATTCAATTTCATTTAAACTAATTTAAAATTTATTAGATAGGTTCAGCAAGGCGTTGACGCGAATATGAACGCGAAGAGGAATGACGTCATTCCGTTCACGTTCCACGCGTACGTTTGTAGAAGAAATCTGCTTCAGCAAATTATTACTTTCCTTAACTTCCCCAAATAGCGTCACATGTGCATGACATCATATTCGCTTAATACGCTTGCGCAGAACTCGAACATCCGGGTCCATGGCTGGTTGGTTTCACTTTCTCTATTTTATCAAAGTGATTTTGATAAAATCACTCCGTTAACTTCCCCAAATAGCGTCACATGTGCATGACATCATATTCGCTTAATACGCTTGCACAGAACTCGAACATCCGGGTCCATGGCTGGTTGGTTTCGCTTTCTCTATTTTATCAAAGGATTTTGATAAAATCACTTTTATCAAATTTATCAAATTTCTATTTTATCAAAATCACTTTGATAAAATAGATAGAATAGAAGAATATATAAATAGACTGGAAATAGAATAGAATAAGAAATCGTAAAAAATAGAAGAAATCGTAACTAGAAAAATATTCAGATTAAATAAAAATGAAACAAAGCTTTTCCACTTGGTCTTAGGGATCCAGAAATCAGGCCTAAAAATATGGTATAAAAATAGGTCTTCAAGTTATGATTTATTCGTTTTTTAATAAAAAATTTAATTACCATATCATAGATACAAGTCTATGGAACTTACATACTAAAAGATATGCATTATATTTAATTGTTTAGTCATTATAAACATAAGTAATCACCGACGTGAATCTCTCTGCCTATGCATCGAATTTGCCATTTTCGATGTGTATAACGAAAAAGAATGACATCAATACAGAAGTTTTCCTTAACTCACTTTTCCACTTGAGGAAGTTTCTAGGGACGATTCGAAATGACGCCATGATTTAGTCATTTCAGTGTTCTACGTCATTCTGGTGCTACACATTCGCTGAAGCTGTCTATTCTTAACCAGAGTACCGTACCGACGTATAGACAGTGACGTAACAATTAACACACAAATTTTATTATGTGCCAGAAATTCCCGGGCAATTCCGGGCATCCTGTTAATAATTAATATAAAAGGCGCATTTCTATTCAATTTTAATTTGAATTCACTTTTTCAGATAAATGGCAGCAATACAATTGGAGAAAATTTTGCAGATAATAACGCAATAATCCTTGGATTAAGAGTAAATATGATTTATATTTAGTTACAAAGGTTAACTTAGTATTTTGGCAATTCACAATATTATTAATCTCTAAATAGGCTTATGAGAAGCATCTTAGACAGCATGGAGATGAACCTAAACTTCCAGGACTAGAGTTTAGTAACCGACAAATGTACTTTCTCACGTATTCTCAGGTAAAAAATCCTATTAAGAATTTTTCAAATACAGTGGTGCCTCGCAATTCGTCATTAATCTCTCGCCAATGTAATACAGTGGTGCCTCGCAATTTGACAGTAATCTGTCACCAAAGCAATGTTGAGAAACTGTCGAATTGCGGGACAACATTTCCCATATAAGACTATGAAAAATTGATTAATTCGTTATCGGTCCCATTCCACTACCCTAACACGTGAGGTGAGAGAGATACACTATATTATTTACTTTATTATATGTGTTTTACTATTGTATAACTACTAAATTACAAAATACACTATTTTATACACAACACATAATTTATTAGACCTTGGATGTTGGAATGAAGTCTTTCAGCAGACATCCTAACATTCATCATCATCTCTCTCTGTTACAAAACGTTGGCACAGTTGTCCTAGGAACGTCATACTCGAGTTATATTTTAATTCTTCTATCTTTCTGTATTTTATCTACAGTTTTTTTCTTCCTCTCTTTGCTCAATTGTGTGTTCTTCTTTTCGGAATTATTCCTCTGATCTCTGTTGCAAAACGTTGCCACATTTGTCCTAGGAACGTCATACTCGAGTTACATTTTAATTCTTCTATCTTTCTGTATTTTATCTACATTTTTTTTCTTCCTCTCTTTGCTCAATTGTGTGTTCTTCTTTTCGGAATTATTCCTCTGGTCAGTTCACTTTGAACCCATCTTTGCATTTCACTGAAAAAAATAATAATAATTACAAATTTTTTACTTTCTGAAAAATATAGAATTGAAAATTAACACAAACAACACGTGCAGACTCCATGGTAGCCCAAAAAGAACTGACAAATAGCAAATGACATCACACAATTCCATGCTCGCGCATGCGCAAACCTGTGAAACTCAAATGTCGAATTGCGAGACCAACGAATTGCGGGACGTCGAATTGCGAGGCACCACTGTAATTTAATTTATTTAAAGTTAAGCAATTTCAAATACTTCCATAATGATAGTACTTATCAAATTACTGTATATTTATATGTCTGTAAAGAACAGGTTCAAAGTTGAATTCTTACAAATAATAAAAGACGTCGATTGATTTTCTTGATTAGCTACTTAATTGATTAATCGATAATCGATAAACTGCCCTGATTTTAAATTAAAATATTTTACATCAAAGACAGATTTCATTATTCGATAATAATATTATAATTTTTTCACTAATAAGCATTTGAAAAGTACCTCAAACTAGCGCCGTCTGCTTACTCGCCGCCGTTTTTGTCCTTCCTGGATTTCAGTTGCAATTGAATCTATACGTTAAAACGTGATTGCTTTGTATTGTTGGAAAAACAATACAAAGCAAACATTGGTTTTTGTATTATAAAATAGCTTGTCAGTACCAGCCAATCCCCAGTGGAAAAGAGAAGATACAACTCGACCAAATAAGGTCAGGAGTTCGAACCTCTCTCTCCGCTGATGAGATTGGATGCCAAGATAGTTTTGCTTTCTTTTCCTAACATATACCGGGTGTTTTCTAGCCTCCATACAACCCTTTTTTTCTCGGAAACGCGATGAGATAGAAAGTAGGGAAATAATTTTGATTACCAAAGTATATCAGAAGAATCGAATGGGCATGATAAAAATTTTGTGGGCCCATCGGAAGTAGGGGCACAAGAGGTCAACTATGAAATCTCTAATAGAAATCAATGCCGATTTTGGCAGGAACAAAAACGGGGAGAAACAGCCGAATTAGCAGCTTTTTCTCCACTCTCTCTCTCTCACACTTACTTCTGGAATGCTTGTACTGCTATTGCTTCCACTTTTTTGACTATCTAAAGTTAAATTTCAACAAGAAAAAAATGTAGAATAAAGTGTCCTGAAGGTATTTTTATGAGTCCAGCGTAGAATCCTTCCCTTTTTATATAGGAATTTTTTTCGATTAAATTTCGAATTCGTTGGTTTGCCAAGATAGTTTTGCTTTCTTTTCCTAACATATACAGGGTGTTTTCTAGCCTCCCTACAACCCTTTTTTTCTCGGTAACGCGATGAGATAGAAAGTAGGGAAATAATTTTGATTACCAAAGTATATCAGCGATGAGATAGGAAGTAGGGGAAAAAATTTTGATTACCAAAATATATATCTGAATGGGCATGATAAAAATTTTGTGGGCCCATCGGAAGTAGGGGCACAAGAGGTCAACTATGAAATCTCTAATAGAAATCAATGCCGATTTTGGCATAATTGGATAGAACTCTGGAAAACAAACAGCGACAGATTTCATTATTCGATAATAATATTATAATTTTTTCACTAATAAGCATTTGAAAAGCGATTAATTATTTTATTTAAAATAAGTAAAACTTATAAATTTACACTAACTTAATGATTTTTTTTTATTTTTCAAATTTTCTTTCTTCTTCATATTCTTTACATATATATATATATTCAAACATTTTTATTATGAAGGATATAATTGTGCTAAAATAAATTTTTCTCTCTATTAGAAATAATTTTTTAACATATTTAGGAAAAAATTAAAAAATGCAATTGACTTTACTATGGAAAATAAATAATGAAATTTTGTAAGTACTGTTTTAAAAAATTACCTATTTTTAAGAGATTTCGTAAATTGGTTTCACGATGCACTATTTTAAGAAAGAGATAAAAGTGAAAAAAAAAAATTATGATGTTTTTAGTTAAGCTGTAAACCAAGGTTCGGCAATCGTTTTTTAGTAGGAGGGCATATTTCAGAAATGAGCACCATGGGAATTTCGGCTGCCACCGTAGCACGCAGTGGCTGCATAGAATATGCGAGGATAATGGGGATAGGAAATAGTTCACTATATGCGGTATTAGATGTCTCTGTTTATCGAAAATTGATTCATCTAGTCAGTTAGTATTAAATAGATGGCTCTAAAATTCAGTTGTTGTTAAAGCTCTCTATATAAGGCGCATTCAAAAAGTCGCAAGTTGGGCAATGTCTTTTTCTCAGAAACACAAACACATACAGGAACACATAAAGGCGCATTCAAAAAGTCTAACGTGTTAAACTCGTTTTTAACGAGGCAGTCAAAAAGTAATTTTACTAATCATTGCGCATACTCCATAGCTGTGACGTATCTCACGAAAGTTTAATGAAGCTAACGAAAGAAATAGCAAGTTTACTTCGTGAAAAACATGGCGGTTTCCAGTGTAGCACGTGTGTGTAAATTGTAATATACAAGGAGACGAAAATTGGATAACGCCGCATGCGATATAATGTGCGATAAATAATGGTAAATTATTTTTAAGGAAGTTTTTCGATAAAATCTATTTATTAGATGATATTTTACTAATCATTTCAGAATTCGAGTGTCCTATACTCTAAGGGGAAATTTATTAAATAAAATTCAGGATAGTTAATTAATTATTTAGAATTATGCAGTGCTCTATTTCTTCATCGGAAATATCAGAAAAAATGCATCTTCGAAACATTTGAATGCTCCTATTAAATCTTCCTTACGGACTGCATGTGTCTATAACATGCCGTCCATAAGGAAGCGTCTCATGTTGTCTCTATAACGGACCAGTCAAAAAGACTGGTCCGTTAGGACGTTGAGATTGCCTCGATAAGAAGGCTAACTCAACGTGAGAAAAGTTTAAAGCGTTAGACTTTTTGAACGCGCCCATAGAAAGTATCTAGCGTCGTTCTGCTTACTCGCCGCCATTTTTGTCCTTCTGGATTTCAGTGGCAATTGAATCTACACGTTAAAACGTGATTGCTTTGTATGGTTGGAAAAACAAAATGAAATGGAAATCAATGGGATAATTCAAATCGTCCAAATGCTTTGATTTAATCATATACACAATTTTTTATATATCATATTTATTTTATTTTTTTTGTAAGAATACGAAAGAAAATAAAAATTCTCAGAGGTAGAAAAATTCAATGAATTTTTAGCAATAGTTTCTACAAAGAAAATTTATTTTAATTTCTGAAATTATTTTTTATCTTATGTCAATATTTTAAATATAAAAATTCAAAAAGTAAACTTAGAAATGCAAATTCAATATATAAAAATGCAAATTATTATTATTTCCTATATATTTCATTCAAAGATTGAATTGATTTAAAATTGTTGAAAGATCATTGACACAAAATTCAAGATATGTATTATAAAGCTACTTCCTAGTTGAACAAAATGTGTGTTATGATGGAACAAATACCAATGTGAAACTTTCTAAAACTATTTTTCCAAAGTGAAATTTATACGAACAAGTTTATTCAAGTTTATTCCCACATATTTATTAAATTGTGATAAATTTTACATAATTGCATTATAACACAGTGTAATCCATACCTGAATTTTTGCATTAAATAGAAGAACCTATTTTATAATAATACATTATATTTTTACATCGAGTTATATTTTATATTATTTGTTCTTATTAACTTAATAAATTATTTTATCTTAGATTTAACATATTTTATTGGTGCGAAATAATATATTTAATATCTATTCTATGAATTAAATAATAGTAGAAAATGCTAAATGATTAAATATAAAGAAATGGCTTGCCTATTACCTTGAAGATGTCCCCGTAAAGCTAGGACGAAATTTCCAGTCAGTGTTCATGTTCTAGCTGTTATTTCCAGTGAAGGTGACATCATGCCACTGCACGTCTTTGGAAAGGGGGAAACCATAACAAAAGAGGTTTACTTGCATGTTCTTACAACAATAGTGAAACCTTGGATGGAAATTGTGGCTTCTGGGAGACCCTACATCTTCCAGCAGGATGGCGCACCTGCGCTTACCAGTCATTTAGTACAAAACTGGTTGTCAGACAACATGGATATGTTTTGGTCTAAAGAATTCTGGCCTCCTAACAGTCCAGATTTGAATCCTTTGTACTATTACGTATGGAGCATTGTTGAAAGGGTCTCTAATAGGTCAAGACATTCTAATGTGGCATCTCTCCAGGCTGCTATTGAGGCAGCGTTTTCGAACCTGGACAAGCAAGTGTTGCGCAGGGCATGTCATCGTTTCCGGTCGAGGATCGAGGCAGTAATCGAGGCAGAAGGGAATTACATCAAGTAATTTTAATCTAAAGGGATCCCAAATTAATGTGCAAATGATAATTTTGATAATTTTATTCTTTTTGTTAAATAAAATTTTGTTTAATTAAATTGTTTATTTTGTCCGGATTTAGCTG
>AYEL01066964.1:0-10962 GCA_000484575.1 Olivierus martensii | reverse complement strand
TTATATAATTAAATTTATTAAAATAATTTTACACATACTTTTTATTTTTTCAGATATTATATTTACTGAGAAGATCCTACGAAAGGTATAAACTTCGTCGATGTACACAAAAAAGAAATGGCAATAGTTTTACTTTGAAGAAAATGTCCATTTTGACTCATATATCTACAATAGGAGAAATTCAGTCGCCAAAAAATCGTTTTAAATCAGTAAAAAAGACGCCATGTTAATATGAATGTTTTCATTTAAGTTACATTAAATCTGGAGGTATAAAATTTAACAATATTTTGCGCACACTATTCTGTATTATAAAAAAATTCCCGTTTCTCAAGAAAAAATAATCTGAATATGAAATTTGTGATATAAAATATATAGAAAAGTATATTATTGTATTTTGTGGATAAGATATAAAAATTATTTAATTTTCTTAAATTTAACATTTTTCCCAAACAAAATATACTTCTATAATTATGCAAGACGTAAAATGAATTGAATATATCTATTTTGAAATATTTAAATGCTTTAAATTCTATTCTGTATTCAATTAATCATTAAATATAAATATAATCAAGTAATTATATATTTAAAATAAATTGAGACTTTTTTAATTGTTCATTAATTTTAATTAAACATTTATTTAAGTGGGTTGTACTATGTGGTTTAGTCACAGAAAGAATGAAAAGAGGAGAGAAGGAGAAAGGAAAGGAGGAGGAAAGGGTGAGACGTTCCTGCCATGAAGTATTGAAAATCACTAGTGGAAGGAAGGCAAAAATCGACAGTTCATGGGACTGCAACAGCCCCACACAAACAGCTTAAAAGAATAAAAACTAGTAACATAGACTTCCCACTTGGAACAGTTTGTCAAAAACGGACAGAAAAAACGTCCAAAGAACACGCGGAGCAGATAAAAATAACAATAGGTTCCCTAGCAATTGGAAAAAAAATCGAATCATGTCTTTCTTTGATCAAAATAATGAAAAAATTCTTATAAACAGGTGCAAAAACATAGGCCACATTTAAAAAAATTATCATATTTTTATAATAATTCTTTTGCAAAGATGGTAAAGAAAACGAGTTTAATTAAAAAATTAAGTTTAAAAATAAAATTGACATCTAAGCCGAGAAAACATAAGAAAATGTTAAACTACAATGCCAATTTTGTTAAATTTCTTGATTTTCAATTATTGAAAATAATAGAACCGATAATGACGCAAAATGCGTGTGTGACATTCAAACATGAATTACTATAAAAAATTGTATTGTATAAAATTTTATTTCCAATCATTAAGAGACACTCTGTGTAAAGAGCAAAGATAAATAAGAATATAGACTATCATCAATTTGCGTCAAGTTTTCAAGAAAAACAATTATAAGTTATAAGCATCTTTATTTATTTAAGGGGCATTATGTTAATTACTATAATTCAAAATTTTAATATCAGGAAAAAATCCTACTAATCCGATCGTATAAATGAGCGAAAATCTTGTGATTTAATTAAATAACTTTGAAATATCATTGGAAAAACTTATGTGAACCAATATACGAAAACAATAATGGCTGCCGTTATTAGTTATAACGTTACCTGCAAATTTTATCTTTTTAGAGAGTAATTACAATTTTAATTTAATTTTTATTCCTTAATTTTTAAATTATTAAAAAAAATAAAAAGTTTTGGGTGTGGCATAAATCCGAGGATTAGGTCTTTCTAATGATGCCTTACCTATAGATATCGGTACAGTTATTCAAATCCCAAATGGATATCCAGCCAGCCAGCCACGTTTCTTTATTAATATGATTAAAGTTTTCATGTCTATCGATTGTTTAGTTTACTTAAACTATTTATAAAGTTTACTTTTGTGTTGATAGTTACCTTTGTAGTTATTTGTTAATTCTTTATTGCATCCGTAGACCTGTATAAGACCGGAAATAGAAATAGTACTTTAGTTTCCCTCGAGTAAAGATAAAAAAAAAAACTCTTCTATTCCCTCTACAATTGACATCTGATGAGATGATAGAAGTCATTTGTTAAAACCTATGGAAGTAAATAAGATAAAATATATACAATATAAAATGATAAAACACATTTTTCTTGCATTTCAATAAAAGTATGAGTTAGTGAGATCAAGAAAATTTGAAATTGAGCTAAATCCAAATTAATGAAATTTCGGAAACTAGTTATTACTTTACATTATAATCTAATTTTATTTAATTAAAGTACTGTATTTAATCTATTATTGAATAAATAATGTTATTTATTTCCAATCTTCTCTATATTTTTGAAAATTTTCTAAAGTTTTAAAGGAATTTATTTTTGCCATTTTATTATTGTACATTTACGAACATTATATCTGACGTTGCTCAAACTGTCAATTATTTATAGATAAACGTTCAGATTTAAAAAGTTATTCAATGAAAACATTATATATAGATATCGAAGTCTTTAAAGTGGATATTTACTAAAAATGACGTTGTATCTTTCTGTTCATTCTATCGTTAAGATGCGAATGTGGAAAAACTTTTCCTATTGCATCTAACTTTTTACCATTTCTTTTATAGAAAGGAAATAAAAAAAATCGAGAGATAGGAGAAATGTTTCATCAGGAAGTCTTCACGAATGAATGGAATAGAAGTCTGCAGGCCATATTTTCTTCTTTCCAAAAATATAAATAATACAATGAAGTTAATTTGAATTAATTGAACATATAGAATTTTTTACACGTAATTATCCGGAGAGTTTTTTCATGAATATTGATGGTATTTGCTTTAATAACATCATAGAGAAATATTTTATGAGTTCTATTCACTATTATTTAAAATTAGACATAAATAATTACAATAACTTAAATTAATTAGACATAAATGGCATTAAATATGTTTTTCTGTTCATTTCAACTCATTTTTCCCATAATGATGCTCTAAAGATAAAAGGATAGCTTCATTAAATAATAATTAAATTATTTCTAGAATTTTTATATACGAATAATTTAATGTTAAATATAATAATTATTATTTAATAATCCTTCACCATTATTTCAGTACATTATATATATTTTTAATAATTTAAATGCTGCATTCAATATGAAGTATAGTATATTGCAAGTTAAATGATATATATTATTTAAAATGATACACATTATTTTGCTTTGAGAGTTAATTCTTCATAATATATTTTTACAAATTCCAGTTTCTTGAAAAAATATTTGTTTACCTGGGTATAATTTAAGTACACGAAGAAGTCATCCACAAAGTATACAACATTTCTGTTCCTAATATCGCCTGTCATTAATTTTCTTTGTACATTATTGATATATCAAGCAGGTAGTTTTGCAATAGTATGTAATATTTTGATAGTGAATATATGCATAAATTAGAAAATTTCCTACTTTGTATGAAAATAGTAAACAAAAGATGCATTGGATGTACAGAAAATCAATAATACTTTGTTATATGCATATAATTTAGATATGAAAATTTCTGCAAAAAATGCTTTCATAGTAAGATTTATTAAGTTATATACTTTTAGACTATTATATTACTGATTCATTAGTTAAATAAATTTTGAAAAATTTATGTATACTATAATTTTATACACTCTGTTGCAAAACAACTTAAAAATAGAGCGAGAACTGCGAAACTTGGTATACAAATGCCTTTCTGTTAGATATATAAATGGTTAAAATTTCATTGTCAATGAACGAACAGAGTATTTCGAGAGGGTATGAGAAAACAAAATCGGGCCAATAAAAGGAATGGCATTCGTAAAATAATATCTGACCAGACTTGCTGCTTCATTACGTTAAGTAGTCTATGAAGATTCTTCTTTGAATCCGTGAGCAGTATGAACAACTGTGTGAATTTGAGAGAGACTGTATCATTCGCCTACAACAAATCTGCATCGATCTTTTTGCAACAGAGTGTATTTTTATCTGAGCGTTTATTTTGAACTTATTCAGATTCTGAGCTGGATTCTCCATGTTACAATCAATAGTATCGCCGGCTATACTTTCCCTAATATTATCTAGAAAGCGATATTATGAATACGTCTTTCCAAGAAATTAATTGTCAAAGTTTTGCAGCATTATGTCTGAATTTTAGCCTGCTTTCTGTAAGAAAAACAGCTTAAGAGATCACTATCCTGTTCGACAGTCCGTTGCCTGTTAATGTGTCCATTAATAACTTTTGAAATATTTAGCAGAATTTCATTAAACTCGACAGTGATGTTCTATTGTTAAAGTGCAGTATAATGCTGCATTATTTAATTCCATAGGTTATGTCATTTAAAAATATAATTTACATAAGTTTTTCAAAAATTATCTATATCAGTTACTTATATTACTGATTCATCTATATATTAAATCAATCAGTAATGTAATAGTATAAAAGAATACATAATTTAAAAAGTGTCCTTAATATAAAAGTAGTTTCTGAATTTCCTGCATTTTTTAATGGTTGACTTTAAACTTTTGAGATACTGATTCTGTTAATATATTCTAAAATTTATAATTAATAGTTTAGAATCTAAACTATTAATTCGAGTTTTATGAATTCCGCAAAATTATAATTTGTTACGTCCCGATGACATCGTAGATGTAGTTGTGACGACATCCCGAATTCAAACGAAAATTTGAAGAACTTATATGCAGTATTATTCTTATTAACTCAAAATCCTCCGCTCTGAAGCCGTTTGGCAAATTTCACAACTTTCTGGAGGGTCTATGTTCAGTCTCTAGCTCCATGCAAAATTTGAAGTTCCTACTATATCCGGAAGTGCTCAAACGATTTATGCGGACATAAAAATATGTATAAATAGTTTGCTATCTCTGCCGTTTACAATATAGATAATAATAATAATAATAATAATATTTTTATAATTGTATAAAAATAAATATCAAATTGATCATAAAATAAAATAAGAATAATCAAAGATATGACGATATTATTCAGTAAATATATGAACGACATCCTGATAATGACACGCACATCTTTATCTTTGAAATTCAAAAAATACCTAATCGTTCAGCGATAGTTCATTTCTGATGAATTTACTATTGTACTTCACACTTACAAATACGCATTTTTATTTGCAAATGATTTAATTTTATATGTGATATTCAATAAACTACTCAGTTAATAAATAATAAACGTACTGCTTATATAATCTATCAAGATTTTTGTAGCTCTTATTACTTTTGTATTGCATTACGTTTACAATTTATATAAATCGCTAAAAATTTCTGAAATTTGTAGATCATTTACAAAGCATCTTAAGATTCAAATTTATATGTAAATTGGATAATGATTCAACCTTAATACGTTCTCCCAGGAATGTAACTTCATTCACGTAAGTCTCAATAAAATATATCAGTCTGCACATGATTGATTGTACATTAATTTTGATTGAGAGCCTTAACGTTTCTTTTTTCTACAAAATTATTATCTTTCAACTTGCTTTTATAAGTACAGTACAGAATTTAATCGTTGTTCTGAATTTTGTTACAGAATTTAAACGCTTTTGTGTTTAAGAAAAGCTATTTTAATTCCAAAATATATATGAGCACATAACGAATATTTCTAAACAGGAAAATATTTCTTTAAACTTTTATATATTCTAAATTTTATTAATTTATTCATTAAGTTTCATTTTATTCTTTAATATATTTTTCAATAGTAATATAATAATTTATCTCAATTTCTTTTCTTTTGTTTTACATTATTTTATAAATTATGAGCGTGCAATAGAACATTTTTAATTATTTACAGTAAAGTATATATTTTTAATCTATAATATATCTCGAATACAATTTTTATCTATCCTATTAAATATTTAATGAAACAATAAACCCGTTACGAAAATAGAAAGCAAAACAATACTTTACTTTGCAGAGAACTCATACAGGGATTAACGAAAATGTCATCAAAGAGCACTCTGTAAAATCAAAAAAACACCAATAAAAAAGAAGATTAGACTAATATATATTATTCAAAATTAAAATCAAATTTAATACAAAATTTCGTGAGTTACTCCTGAGTTAGAACGAATACAGTACACCAATTGATGTATGAATTATTAATCAAGTAATTTGACCTTTAAATAGGTCACAAATATTACTTTTCATAAAAACAAACTATATTTTTTACTTGTTTAAGTGCTGAATTACTTTAATTATAAATTCAGACTGGATAGGATTTTTATGAGATGAATATTTATAATATTGTTGTATGTAGTGCATTCCAGTTTATAAATTGCTTATATCTTAACATTTTAAACTTTTATTGAATACAAAAGTTTTTATCTATAATCTTTATCTTTATATTTCTGAGAAATTGTAAAAAGTGAGAATGTAATAGTGTAATAAAATTTTTTGTTACCGTAAATTTAGAATTATATTAGAAAAATAAGAATCTGAAACCATAGTAACAACCTAACATATAATCATAATGCAGGTTAATAATAATAAATGAAGGAAATTCATTATAAGTCACGTACAGTGCCTTTCAAAGAAAATGCAAGGCAGAGACAACTAACAATTTGAGGCTCTTCAAAATTTAAAATAAAACTGTGGACTCTAGAAGATAATAACAATGATATCTAATATTTATTCAATTATTTTATAGAAGCTTACTTAATTTAAAATGACAAAATTGACAAATATACATGGTGAAAAGCCCGTAAAACCATGAAAATTGGAGCCTCTAAAATCGTGAAACGCGAAGTAGCAGCCCTTCTTGCTCCCTTTGATAAACACTGGTTACTTATATACTGTAATAAGTTACTGTTTACACACTGTACAATATGTACTGTATATTGTAATCTTAATTAGTGCAATTATTTTATATTACTATGCAGTATGCATTGTTGGTTTAGGTAAAATTATTTATAATTTTAAATAATCGATAATATTCTGTTATTAGAAATTAAATATTTAATTTTTATTTGTTTTATTACAGTTAAAATAAAAAAAAATTTCAATTTTATTATACTTTTTTAAATTATTAAATTAATATTTCATCGTTAATCATTTACTTTACATAATTAATGCGATATATTAAAAAACAATTATTTCTTAATTTATAACCATTTTTTATCCAAATTCTTACAAAATAAATTTACCTTTATCATTACTAAAATACAAATAAGTATCAATACATGAAGGAACATTGCAGTGGAAGTGCGTTCAATATTTGCGTCATTAACAATTTAGGTTCTGTGATGTAATAATATCTGTAATTATTATGTCATTCATTGTCACAACGTTGTTATGTAGTCGTCTATTATGATGCATTTGATGTATCATTGCGATACTATAACGTTGTTATAATACGATCATCTTTTTCTGCCAATCGTAATTTACAGTACTGTATATGCCGTGTATATTCAATTTTTTTACAACTACTGTATATATATCTATATTTTCTACTCTTGAGATTATTATAATAATCCGAACTGAATTAAAATAGAGTTCGTTTATTAGATAGCCGAATATAATGAAGGTAGAAACCTGAATGTTTTTATTCAAATATTATGAATGTACTGTACAGTATTATCCCGACTTACGTAAAATCGGAGATACGTAACCTCTCATCCTGCCTCTTTGTCCACTTTGTTTGTTTCACAATTATATAGTGCATATATATGTGTGTATATATTTCATTTGCTGATTTGATGATTAGGAACCTTTAGGTACAAGAACATATTATGCATACCTTTATAATTTGTTGTTTTGTTAGTAACAAAGAGCTAGTAATACACAGCATATTATAAACCTTTATAATTTGTTCTTTTCTTGGTAATAAAGAGCTTGGTAATAAAGAATCTAATATATATATATATACCTGAAATTAGATTTGGTTATCTGTAGATACCCCGACTTACATAATTTTTGATTTACGTTATGCTTCCTGGTCATACGTAACTCCGGGGTATTACTGTACTTTAAAAACTAAAGTACGGAATCCTATCGATCGTCAGAAATGTATAATCGAAACAATAACACATTAAAGACTTTTAGTTACGTTTAATAATTATTATTTAAAATTTACTGTACGTGTAATTATGTTTTATAAGCGCATTTGAGATATCTATAGAAAAGCAACTACTGTTGCAGTCTTATTTAAAGAAAAGCAACTACGCTTGCCCTCCACCAATGACGTCATTAGACCACTACCTGATGCCATTTATTGTTTTGTCATCATAAGATCACATATCAAATTGAGTTTATGACTTCATCCACTGATAAGTTGCGATTATATTATATCGTCGTAACCTGATATTGTATTTTATATATACATATATTATTGACAATAGACGGTTCCAAGTATTAAACAAAGAAGGTAAGCCTTCTATTATCCCTGCACTGCTACCATTTAGCGCCATCTATTGTCAATAATATAAAATAAAATTTTCACAAAAATCAAACGCTATTCTGTCGGATTAATGATCCCATAAGATTAAACGAAGCGGTGTCGAGATGATCTTTAATGGCAGAACATCACTAAAAACTTAATGAAAAAACTATTAATTAATTTCTAAAGTTATTTGTGATGACATATAGACCACAGGCATGATATTGATCTTATAATCTTCAATTCTTTTCGGAAAGTAGGCTAATAATCTTTCTTGAGACAATTATAGCGTAACAATGACATTATTTCAAATGACGTAATAATGGATGGCAAGAAACTGTGGCTATTGTTAAGGTACAATAATAAAAGCGCAGATGGCACAATTATCTATCCTCTCTCTCTTTTTCAAAATAGATTTCTAATGTTTGCATCGTGCGTACTGTACATTGTTAATTTGTTTTAATTAGATTTTGGTTCTTCCTTATCCACAATTCGAATATCTTTTTTTTTTCATTTATTACAATGAGTTATTTTTAAACGAAGGAAGAAAACTAAAAATTTCATTAAAATCATTAAATTCAAAATTTAAACATTATTTAACAATATAGGTGTACTCAGGGACTTTCAGAGAAAATGCAAGACCCGGAACAATTAATATTTTTGAGGTTTTTTTTAAAAAAAAAGAAAGAAAATTGGCAAATATATAGTGGTAAGTGTACAAAAAACTGAAAACATTTATAGAAAATTTTAAATTTTGACAAACACAGAAGTGCGAACAGTATAAAAATATATACAAATACTGTATCTTTTTTTTTTTTAAACATATTCAGGTTCCAAAATCGTGAGGCTCGGTGCAGCCTCCCTTCTTGTCCCCTCTGAAAGCCAGTGGTTATAATATATATTGATTAATTAATATGAAAACATCTTCATTAAATCCACTTTCACTTTAGATAACGGCATTTCTTGAACATTACAGATGAAAAGTAAACTCAGGATTATGAAATAATTATAATAAAGAAATGAAAAATAGTGAATTGATTAAAAATAAAACAATCTCTTTCTTAATATTTTTCACATTTATGAAGCTGTCATCACCTGAAATAAATAAATAACAAATGTCACAAAAATAAGATAATTTGTGACTTCTCCAGCTGTTTTACGGATAAAAATGAATAATTTAATTGAAAAAAAAAAAAAAAAAAACATTTTTTCCCCTTACTTTTTTCAAAACAAAATTAATTTTCACGAACTCTTGAATAAATATTTTTCGGATATTTTAAAATAATTAAGTATATATTTAATTAGTTGAGGTTAACCGATTTTTTATAAATTTTTTTAATATATATAACAGTAATATTAATTTGAGAAAGTTAATTATTTGAAATAATAATAAAATCTAGAATTTCTTATTTAACTTTCAGTCATGGAAGACGAAAAAATTTAAGTTATATATGTATTCAAATAAAAAAAAATTTAATCGTTTATTTAATAAGTTGTAGTTTGTTAATTTTTAATTATAGTATGGAATATTTGTAAAATAAATTAATTTTAATCATTCAATTTTAAAATTAAAAAAATTCCACATAAAATCTATCAATAAATAAAAATTATTTTTGAAAATTAAAGAAAAAAAGTAAAACTTAGATTATAATTAATTGTATATCAAAAAATAATATCTATAAATGTACATGCATTAGTGACTGTCAGAGGGGACAAGAGTCCCGGACCTCACGTTTTTGGGGCCTCAATTTTCATGATTTTAGGGTCTTTTTACCTCTGTATATTTGTCAATTTTGTCTTTTTAAACGTAAGTTTCTGTGAAATAAATAAATGTTATAATTGAATACCATTGTTTTGATTTTATTGTCCACGGTTTTATTTTAAATTTTGAAGGGCCTCAAAAATATTAGTTGTCCTGGGCCTAGCATTTTCTCTGCATTTAAGGCCTTGCATGCATTATTTCACATTATAAACAAATTTTAGAGATGAATTTTTTTACTGTATTGAAAAAAATTTCGAATTAAAATTTATCCATTTTTCTTATTTTCGCTCATAAAATTTAAAATTTAATAAATAATTTATTAAATAATATATTTAAGATAGTGAATTAGTGAATTTGTTATCTCTCAAAAAAAAGTCACAATTTTAAGTTTTTTGCATGAATTCCATTCAATAAAAGATGAAATTCGTGCAATGATTTATGGAATAGTTATTAATTTTTTTTTTATTTTTACATTCATTAATTGAATTAATCCTATAAAAGTTTATGAAAAATATAAAAAAGTTTTATTTTTTAATAATTCAGAAATGTTTACAAGATGATGTCGACATTAATAAAAAATTTTTGCCGTTAACAAAACATTTTTATTAATACATTTTGTTTGTTTTAATGAAAATGTCAAATATTGAAGGCTTACAAAAAAAGATGCTAATATAAAACTCTTACTTCAATATTAATGAAAGATAATTTACAAAATTGGAATGGTTAATAGTTTATTAATAATGGTACTTTCCAGAATAAAAAAAATTTTCTAAACTTTGAATTATTATACATATTTAATTGTGTATGAATAAATACTGCCATAATAATAATAATAATAATAATAATAACAACAATAA